>VZRW01010697.1:2417182-2532285 GCA_013398125.1 Aegotheles bennettii | reverse complement strand
CGGGGGAGGGGGCGCGAGCGGCGCGGCTTCCGGCTCGGGGCCCGGCGCCACCGACCCGGCCTCGCTGCCGCCCGGCGACGCGCAGCTCATCGCCATCATCGTGGAGCAGCTCAAGAGCCGCGGCCTCTTCGACGGCTTCCGCCGGGATTGCCTGGCCGACGTGGACACCAAGGTAGCGCCGCGGCACCTGCGGTCCGGTGTCCCTGGAACCTGGTGGCCGGAGGGACACCCCCACCTCTTGCCCTCTCGGGACCGGGCGGCCCGGGCGGCAGCTGCTCTCGATGGGGTTTCACACCCCGGCTGCCACCGGTCAGGCCGGAGGTGGCCCTGGCTCGAAGCGGCAGCGATACCCCAGGGGAGAAACAGGCCCAAGAACAGGCTCAGGCTTTCATTTCCAGCGCAAGGCTTACGGGGAGAATGGTCTCCCACGAGAACACTGCACAATTCCCACATTTCCAAAGCAAACATTTCACCTTTCTCGAGTGGATGTTCCCAGACTGCTGTCTGAAGCTGCTCTCTTCCTCAGCCACAGCAGGGACTGAGCATTTGTTGGCAATATTGAAGTCGGGTTGTGCACAATTGCCCTGTCAAAGTCAGACACTGGTGTTTTGCTTTCCTGAACTGCTACACTTTCAGCCAGAGCCCTGTTCTGGGACCCACAATCATCATTCTAGGCCACCCCAGCAGCTGTAGCAAGACCTGAAGCTGTCAGGTCATCTGCACAGAGCAGCCATAGGTCAGAGCAGCTTTGTCAGGATAGATATAGCCCTGGCCTTTGATCTTGCTGCCCCAGACAGACACTGCACCTCTGTTACCAACCCTCTCACGCATCACCCCGTATGCATATTGAATTCTGAAATCTAAATGTTGCCATTTGCTTGTACAGTACCAGGATCCGGGTGGTATTTGTATGGGTCTGTTCAATTCTTGTTCACTGGAATTAAGTTCCCACTGATAAAACCTGCATAATCCTTGTCTGCTCTGTTAGTGTCACAGAAGCAAATTATTGTCACTTTGTTAGTGACAATATTCCTTAGCCAGTTTCATAGGAATTCCGAGATGAAGGGTTTCCAGACAGCAAGAACTCTGCTTAAGCAACTCCGGTCTACACAGGCAGTTTGCATTTCATTACTTAATATTATGAGCAGACAACAATTTAAAAACCAATCTACCCAGCTACTTGAATTATTATAGTATTATTATAGTGACCAGCTGTTCTTTGCAATTACCAGTCGTGTTCTCAGGTAAAACAAGCTTACCTTTGTTCAGAAAGTGAAAGGATGGGGAATACAGACAACAGAACAGTAGTGTACATAACAAAAGATGTACTATAAGGGACTCTGGCAGGGGATTATTTTGAGATCTTTTAGTTGTTTAACCAGCATTTGTTATTTTACTTTTTTTTTAGCCGGCCTATCAAAATTTGAGGCAGAAAGTAGACAACTTTGTATCGACCCACCTAGACAAACAGGAATGGAATCCAGCAATGAACAAAAACCAGTTACGGAATGGGCTAAGGCAGAGTGTGATTCAGTAAGTAAGCAACATTCTGTGAAATAATGGCAATGCTGTTTGATAAGTAATACATAGCTATCTTACCCCATCGCCTAAGTCAGGTAAGAATTTGCAGAGTTAAGTTTTTCACACCACTTTCTGCTGTGGTCTCCTGAGTTTCATTATAATAGTGGATGCATCAAAATGCTTACATTACTGATTTACCTGAAGTTTGTGTTTTCATGAGTAGAACAGCCTGGTGAAGTACTCACATTTGCTGTCCAGGCAGTTTATTGCTGCAAACAGCCAACACTGCCTGCTAGCAAAACTGTACCTGATGTGCTGAGCTGAGTGATCCTGACCTTTATATTCAGAAAAAAGAAGAACCTACATCACCTAAAGAAAAAATCCTGAAGATGCTGAAGTTGTTTAAGTAGACTCTGACCACTAGCAGGCAGTAATCAAACTGGGCTAGCCCGATTTCATGCAGCAGAGAGTAGGTTTTGTACAGCTATTTAAGACAGTACATTTCCAGCATGACAGGAAAGCCAGCTGAAACTATGCTGCTCAGAGACTTAGGTTTAGTATTTCTTGCTGCTAACTTGTTGCAGTCTGAAATAGGAGCATTAGCTTGTTTGACTAAATGTCTTGAATAAAAACTTGATAGTGGAAGTTGTGAGAAGAGAGGCAGCAAGGAACTTGATAGGGAAAGCTATTAGAATGTCTCACACACAGACAAACTGTAATTCAGAGCACTTGATAGAACCTGTAAATCAGTAGTATGTAATAGCAGTTTGTTTAATCTGTAATTAGAGAAGGGGGTACCACTGGAAGTACAGATTTTCCTGTCTTTACTTGGACTCCTTGAGACATGTTGATCACGTAATGCTTCCTCTTATTTCACGTTACTCTACCACTAGAATGAAGTGGACAACTGAAAAGTGTTGTGTCAGAGAGCCCATAATAAGAATGTAGAGTGCTCCCTTCAAGTAGGCTGTTAATATAAAGAATGGACTCACAGAGTTAGGGAGTTTGAAGTGTCCCTGTCACTCCTGTAGTTGCAAGACTGAGCCCTGAGGGTGTCAAGATGTGTATGCCCTTTGTTGCAGGCCCCTACTGTTACCTGGAGGTGACGTGATATGCCATGACCCTGCACCCACTTGCTCACCAGCATTCATGGCTTTATTAGTCTTGTGGCTGCTTTTCTGAGCGCCAGGCACCATCTCCGTTTCCTGTCCCCTGCTCCCTTGCAGACATGACTTAAGCCTGCTAGACAGCCTGTGCCCCACAATCCAAGAGCCTGACACAGCCCCTGAAGTAATAAGTCAATTCAGTTGCTAGTGTTCAGTTCCAGAAACTTTGCTGTGTGCTACATATGCTTGTTTTTATAATTAATACCCATCTGTCTAGACTAACAGTTACAAGGAGTGAGTGACAGTAATGTTATTAGGGGGAAAGCCTCTTCTCCCTCAAGCCAGCCAAAAAAAAGACTGTGCTCTCACCTGCCCTCCTCCTCAGAATAGCTTGTTGCCCTTGTTTGTGCCAAAATGTGTTTGTTTGCTTTCATGTTGACCTGATTTCCACATGAGCCCTATTAAAGTGGCTCTTGCCCAACGTGTCATTTAAGTACCTGGGAGACTAGATGGCAGTTGTTAATTTTGTAGGGAGAACTGAGAGGGGGTGGGGGAAAGAGGTGATTGAAACAACTCCCTGTTAAGGATCTACCGAGTGGGCTGCAGTTCTCACCATGTTAATGCTAATTGCAGTTGACAGGAGGGCTCTGGAGAATTACTGGAGGAGATTGGGGAGAAGTTTTTCAGAGGAGCTGAATGACTCCTTTGTCTTTGTTCAAGGTCAGGAATGCTGGAAGTCGGAGTGGACAGAATTATTTCTCAGGTGGTGGATCCAAAACTAAACCACATCTTCAGGCCTCAGATAGAGAGGGCGATTCATGAATTTTTGGCTGCACAAAAGAAAGAGGAAAGTGTGCCAGCTCCTCCTCCAGAGCCTGAGAATAAGGATCCTCCTGCTCCATCTCAGGATGCCTCCTAAAGGTCTTGTATCTCCTCACTTACTACTTAACGTTTTTCATGTACCTCATCTCTGTAGTTTGTATAATGCAAGACAGAGAAGACATTGTATTCTTCCTGGCTTGACAGGGAGGACACTTTGATCATCAGCATGTTGTCAATGTCAGACAGTCATCTGAGCTGCTTCCACTTAAGTATTTGCTAAAAATATATTAGAACTGAAGACATAGGTATGATGTAAAACAGCTATCAAGGAACACTGTGGACTGTGCCAGTGCTCGTTTTGGATCAGGCCAAAAGGCCTTTTATTCCTGTAAAAGCATATCCAGCAGTGACTGACATGGAATTGACTGGATAGCTTTCAGAACAGTATCAAATGGAGTAAAAATATATATCCTTTACTGAAATACAGCTGAAAGTAGAGTGGTGACAAGTTATTGTGCTTTAGCATTGGAAGTTTTAGATAGCTCTTCTTTAGAAGATAGATTGGAGTGTTGAATTGTTAGTGACTGAAATATTCACTACTGGAGTAAGGGTAACGTCTCTGGGAGTGAATAACTGCTCATTCCAAATTGACTGGTTTAAATAGAGCAACCTGTATCTTTCCAGCTGAAAGGACTGAGGGTGCCTTTGTTGCAAACAAGTTCGTTCTGGCTTTTGTGATTAAAATAACTCAAGAGGCCTCAGGGGACTATAATTGCTACTCTGTCTTAACACAAATGACTATGCACCCATCTCTGCTAAGGCCTTGTATCTTACCGTTGATTTGAATATTGAAGCCTGTGTGCACATTACTGAGGAACCACTATCTTGATGGAAAATTTCAATCTGCAGCTTTGCTGGGGAACTTAAAACCATACTGCATGAAAGGAAGTTAATTGTGAATTGTTCTATCTGCTAGGGCTTTCTGAAAGCAAAATTTTTCCTTAGAATCTACAGCTGATTTATTAAGAAGGAATAAGTAATCTAAAATAGCTGTTCTTATGCTTGGAATGATTAGAGCAATTAACACGATTTTTAACTTAACTCGGGATGATACTAGAGGCACTTTAACCTCTATTGTTATTTAGTTATCTGTGACTTGCAGCCTTAATGCCTTGATAGATCTTTGCATGTGTCCGGTTCATGTAGTTTAAAGTCCATTATTACCCGCAGCTAAGTGCAGCTGTTAATTAATATATTTTAATCTATTCTCTATTCAAATGCATTTACTTGTGAAGGTACCATCCTCTAAACTCTCTTTTTTTCTTGCAGTGAGTTCCTGATACTAAGCAGCTGTAGTTGCAAAATACGTGTCCTGTTAGATTGGCAATGGATTACTTGTTCCATTTGGTGCAGGATTGCTGTCTGCCAAAGATCATAAACCTTTATCAGACCTGTGGGAAGGCATTTAAATCGGTGAAATTCAGATGCAATCAGATTTCTGCGTGTGGAGGGACAGCCTAAGTGTGAAGATATTTTTGCTGTTAACTGCAGTACAGAGAGAACCATGTATTCTTGCTAGTCATGCATCAGGCAAGGGAGTGGGAAGAAAAAGGGAATTGGTTCTTGTCTGGAGGGAGTAGAGAAGTGGTTTGAGATGGTATTAGACTTGGGAGCAGGAAGAAAAGAAAGATGTTTTTTGGGGGGTGGGGTAGTCTCTTGGAGACCAAGTAAGAGGTGAAGATTTTCTTTTGTATAAGCCAGATGACAGGAACCTCTGCTGCGTAACACAGCACTGAGTGGTAGATGCCAAATCGAGTGCTACTCATTGCACTGCCTGCTTTAGGAAAGACATGTCCTGTTTAAAACTGGAAAGAACGCTTCAGGATCAACTATCTAGATGATTTCTGTTGTATCACAGGAAAATGTTTACAGTTGGCTATGACTATAGCTGATTTAATTCTAATTTCCTAGGTAACTCTGGGAAGCAAAGGGCACCAGAGTAGGTGATCAGTTTGAAACTTGTCTCTTTCAACTTGAAAGACTTTTCTTTCCTGTGCAATTTCTCAGGTGCCTAGTGGAAACTGTCCTATGCTTTCAGCCTGAATGCATGCAGTGTCCTGTGGATGACAGTCAAGTAGATAATGTGATCAAATATTCTGCCAGCAAATGTCCATACCTTTTGCAATAAAAGACTTCAAAAAGCATCTCTGACTCCTAGATTTTTCAGATTTTTTTTTTTAAAGGAAAAACTACTTCAGAGAAATTCAGGATTCCTGATTACTGGAACCCTAATGGAAGTGTGACTTTACACAGTTCATAGGTTATAATCCAGGTCTGACGAGTTTGGTTTGTTAGTAGAAGTTATCATGAAATAAGATGGATATTAGTATTCCTCTCCATATAAGGGGTGTCTCAAAAAATCTAATGTATCAAAAGAAATTAACTGACCTTACCTCATATAATTTATTAGCTATAAATCCTGAGCAAGTTCAGTCTGGTGTTAGTGATGGTGAAGACATGTTCAACCTTGTGAAAACAATGCACTTCTAGCAATAGGCTAGAGCTATTCTATTTTTTTCCTTTCAGACATCGGTCTTTTAAGAAGCTAATAACTGCCTGTGTCATTGAGTGACACTTGATAATGTTTGAATCCTTGCTGTTCATTGTTTGAATCCTTGCTATTCATGGGCTACGTACCTCAGCTTCAGCCTTTACCCCTAGACCTTGTATGAGAGCAGATGCACGTCCAGCTACACTCTGCTCCCCTTTCAAAGCAGGTAGCTTGTACGGAAGATTGATGCTGTGGTTTAATCTTGTAGCTAATGTATTTTGCTTAGTACCTCCTCTTAACACAGTTACATGCAGAAATGGAGATGACAGAACATCTGGTATTTTAAACACTTCACAAGAGAGCTCTGTGAACTTCACCACTGCAGTAAGTTTGCACTGCACAATGCTGTATAGTCCTGCTGATACATGATTCTTCCATCAATATTTTTATCCCACTTATGAGTGCTCCTCTCAGAATGGGAACTTAAATACCTGTACTTTTTAGTGATAACTATACTGGCTGCAGTCTTCCTGATATGGTTTGAAAAGCTGTATTTTGGGATAATCTGGTCATGTGGCTGAACTCTCACTGTTACATAGTCTATGTTCCTGATATAAAACAGGACAAGGGGTATGTGAGGAAAGGGCTCCCTCCTGCATGTCGATTTGGTGGTTAAAGACTGCTCTCCAAATCAGTAGTAGATGTTTTCCCTTAGAGCCTTAAGGGCAGCTGTTGGCAGAAAAAGATCCATCTTTTACTTCCTGGTAGGGTGTCTTGACCGCTTTTTTGAAACTGAGCCATTTATGCAGGGGGGGAAAAAGTTCAAGAGTAAAAAGAGAGCAAGTGAAAAGGATTCTAACTGTGCTTAGACAAAGTCTGGATTACAGTAGCAGTAGTTAGAGAGCAGGGATACCAGTTCCATTTCAAAAAGTAGTAGTAGGGCTGGATTTACTGCAGTGAAGAGGGAATCTGAACCCGTGTTTCCTACCTCTGACAAATGCTTTAACAGCCGAGTGAAGAATAGATTCAGCCACCATGGTTTTTGAAAGGTTTTTCCATTGTTCTCTTTGAGTGTGGTGCTGTGTTAAACTCTGGACTGCTGTGCATGTCTAGGGCTATGCCTTTAGTTGGTCTCAGCCTATGTATGGTGCATGACTGCAATGATTATCAGAACTTTCAGATCAGAACTGAGGCACCTAATGAGATTAGGCTGCCAATCCACATTTGGGATCATAGCCTTCAATGTTTGGGCTCTAAAGTCCTTGCTTTGGATCAGAGCCTTGGAAGTAACAAGCATTGAAAGCATACATTACATCTAATGGGACAGTGAGAAAAACCACTAAGTCCTTACCATGATGAAGAAATGGTAGGTAATGCCTTTCATTTTATACATTTGACCCTGGCAACTGATAGAAACAGGATTCCAGTCATCATTTCCAGAAGTATTCACACCAGAACAAAAGAACAAGTTTATACCTACTGTAGAAGTGAAATTGTTCCCTTGTATAGTAGGATGTTAGACTAAAGTTAGCATGTTAGTTTACATTGCTGTGCTGGATGTATTAAATACAGTCTAAAGAGTCAGGTGAGGTGGAGAGGTCTAAGACACTTGAGTAATTCAAGAAGCAATTAGATGCCTTTGTGGGGCTGAAAGGCAGGGCTGTACATTAGGAGGATGAGCTTCAGTGGATCAAATGGGCCTTCTCTTTGATCTCAGAGTCCTTCTCACAGTCAAATTGACTTGTTCCTGTTTCCTGGATCGTCATTTAGTACTTCAAATTTGCTTTCTCAGATGAGTATGTTCATGCTTTTAATGAATTTCAAGAGATTGCACCATTTCTTCACCTGATACACTAACAACGTGAAGGAGCTTTAAAGATTTTCTGCCTCCTTGGCCTTGCCTGTCCCAACCCTGTAGATACGCTTCTGCAGAGTCACAAAAGACTGGCTACAGTTTAAAAAAAAACATGCAGGGAGCTTGAATTCACTCTTGGAAAACCAGCCTTGCCACTCTGTGGCTGCTCTGCCCTAAGGAAGTGCTGGAGCCCAAAGCCTACAGGAGCCAGCCTGGCTCGGTAGGTAGGTACTACATAAGGAACGAGGAGGTACAAGTTCTCTGCAGAGTCCTGCTAGTCCACAGCCATGTCTGTGGCTACTTGTTCTGTTTGCTTGCCTGTAAAGTGAAGATAACTTTACCCTCCTATAAAAGTCCTGGAGTGGGGAGGGAATCAGGTACTATATTTAGGCCCAGTACAATGAAAACACAGAATGAAAGGAATGCACAGGTCAGTGTACACACACACACACACCAGTAAGCTGTGGTGTACTGTACAGGTTTGAAGGATTAGACATTATAGCTGAAACTGACATCTTGCTGGCCAGACCAGGGGTTTTAATTATGCTGTTTACTGTCAGATCGTGACTCCAGAATTAGAGGCAGACAGATTGAACTACAAACGAATGAACCCAGCTCCACAAGCCCTATGAAGGAGGAAGAAAATCCACCCCAAACCTATCTGGAAGGATTGCATTGCCATGCATCAGTCAATCGTCCTGGCACTTATCAATCACAGCTAAGTGGTGTATAAGGTGGTGCCTGAAATTCTAGCTCTTGCTTGGCTATTAAAGGAATTATCACACATCCCATATGATTAAAATACAGTAAAGCAAAAAAGCACCCCAATCTTAATGTAGAGGGATGACGAAGGAAGAGCAGGGTGCCACTGATGATGGCTACCCAAAAAGCCACAAGCAGATGTCAGTGTGCTCCCTTCTAGCACTGCCTCAACTGCTGTGCTTTTCTGGGCTGCCTTTGGGGTTGATGGATCACTCTGGTCACTTAAGCCAGACAAGCCAGAGCGCAAGGAAGTGGTTTGCATTAATTAACTTTCTCCAGCTGACCCTTCTGGCAAAAGCAGGCTTGAGAAATTAGTCTGAACATCAACTGCATGGCCCAGGTTTTTGTAGCTTTCCTGCAGAGCTGGGTGTCCTGGTGGTTTTATAATTTACATACCCAAGTCCCAGCACAACAGAAAATGCTCACGTCCTGCACTCCAGATAATGCAAAACTTTACTGGATACATAATTCTTAAAATTTTCACAGACATTAAACTCTAATGCTCTTTAGTCAAAGACAAGTATAATCAGGTTCTCTTGAGTGAACCAACAAAATTTTACAGTCTTACCAGAGAAAATAAAGAAGGAGAGGCTTTCTTAGTTGTTCTGGGAGTTCTTATATTATGCAGACATCTCAGTTCAAGCGTTACTTGCAGCACTACAGAACTTTTCTTACTTTCCCACCATCTATTTTCCCTTCATGTTGAAACATGAACTGTAGCCTTATAACAGTTCTGGTGTTTTCCCTTTGACCACATCCCAAATGCTGTCATGTTAGAAAAACTGAGAGCAGAATTTCATTGCCTTTCCCCCATTATTCCTGAAAAATGTACGTGTAATGCATACCACCAAACACACAAAGCAATTTAGGTGGAATCACAATGTTATTTTTATGAATATACATATTTTAGTTCAAGGGAAACTTAATTACAAGTACTGCACGGGAGCGATGAATAATGTGTTTATAACATATTCTTGAAGTAAAACTAATTCTTGCTATGAATGATTAATAGGCATTTTATGACACTATTTTTTGCAACTTCTCATGCAAGCATTACATAAAATAAATGGATGCTCCCCCAAACACTCACTATGTAACTGATCTGTGACAACTCCAGAGAAGCTTCTTTCAATTTAACCTGAAACAGATTACCAGAAGTCACCACAGCTCCTGGCCATCTTAACAAGACTATAGTTTCACCTGAGCCTGGACTTTGGACACATGCATTCTTCAAGCCCTTTTGCAACTTCGAAGAAGGTTCTTGAGCAGGTCATTTAGTTCAGGCATTAATTTAAGATAATCAGTTCAAGAGATATCTCAGCATCAGGCAGCAATGCTCCTAAGTGACACAGAAAAAGCAACTCACTGAACAAAGACTCAAGCCCAACCAGTCCTCTGCCCTCATCAACTATTTTACTGACTAGTATCTAGTCCATTGGCAAGTCAGACACTGACTCAAGTAGACTTCACCAGAAGAAGCAGAATCAAAACTGCCATTATATATTTAGCCTCTGCCTAACCAGTATTTTCCAGCAACAGTTCTTCCATTTGTAACCACATCCCATCCTAAAGTTAGCACAATGTCTCTGTCTGGTAGAGCTGAACCTAACCCAAGTCTCCAGATCAATCTCTGAGTAACTTCAAGGAGGTTTGTTAGATAAGACCCCTGTAACTAAACCTCTAAATCAAATATATTTGGTGAAGGGAGAACAGCCAAATGGGAAAGAGTAATCTGTTAGAAGATCTCTCATCTTTGGTTCCTTCACTCATTGGTACCCAGGCCTTACTCATCCCACAAATACTCCCACATCATGGTAATGCAGTTCCAAGTTTAAAATTTATTACAGAATTCAAAACCAGCCCAGTTTTGAATCTTGATACCAGATGAGTAAGACATCAGATTCCCAGCCTACAGGTCAAGCAACAAAACCCCTCTGCAGGAAAGGGGAATGATCATGACTGTCTGGAGGCAATTTCAAACCACAGCTCTGAATCCTTAGCACAGAGAAGGATCAAACTTGGGCCCGTCAGGATGGTGAGTCAAACCAAGCCCTACCCCAAACACTGAGCTAGTCAGTGCCAAAGCACACTGAATCCACACTGGAATCAACACAGGGGTCTTGAACCCAAACCACACCCATCTCTACTCCATCTCCTGTTTTTAGGACAAGCATGACTGGTTTTAATGAGGCACAGCCAATATGCCTGGAAGAGAGTTTTCAATACATCATTTTGATCTTGACCAGAAGAAGGGGTGTCAGGAGGGTTAGAAATCATACCTGGAACATTTAATGGAGCATTTTACTTTCTTTTCACCACGTCAATAGAAAGAGCAAGAGCAGCACCCACTGTCACGATACTGCTCCTATGCCACCTGCTTCAAGAACACCAGTACTACAGGACCACAGGCATCACTGGGTACCAGCCAAGCTTCCAACAGCACCTTCTTTTTCAACGTATGGGGTACATAAACAATTGCCACTGAACAAGATCCTGCTCTTCCACTTTTTGCTAAACTGGAGACCAGTTTCTCCAGTTCCCAGTTCAAACCCACAAGGAACTGGAGCAGTTTAACTCTTTCACATATATTTTCCTGTTTATGCTGTAGTGAAAAATATATTTTATCAGCTTCCTTAAAGGGAAGTCAGCCTAATTCCTTGTGAGCAGTCAGGGCCCCTGATATCCACAACCACCAAAGCTCAGAAGTGCAAGGACTCCCTGCTCCCTTTCCTACCAAAAACCTGGTGCAGCGCGGCCATTCTGAATCTGGCCATAAGAGGGAGATAAACTATTGCTTCATGTCTCAGCCCGGATCCCTCCTTACAAAACCCGAACAGATACAGGATTCCAAAGCCTTTGCTGACTCCCGAGTGAATCAACTCAGCAAGGTGTGGAGACAGCTCTCACAAAGCGTTTCCATGAACTCTGACTGTACTTGTCTAATGCAAATCACACAGCAGATACTGTAATTTTTCAAGAGCTTTAATAGTGGTAAACAAATATCAATTAGAGTTTGGGGAGAAAAGCGAACAGCCCAAATGATCAGGGACAAAACCACAGATTTAGCACGTGAAACAGTAGATTCTGACCTTCCCCAATCTGTAATTCAGTGATGTGGTCTGGTGTGAACAAGGTTGAGGCTAAAACCCCAGCACTGGTGCCTAGGGCCCCAGATGGTAGTGCCACGAGATTGTATCAGAACCAGAGCTTCAGTTGTGCATTTTTGTGATTCAAGTGCTGAGCCCACACCAGTGCCAAGTCAGCCTCGGAAACATGACTGGGCAGTAACCAGCCCAGCAATAACTGCCCTCGTCTAGACGCTGTCAGAAGCCACGGCACAGAGAAATGTGCTACCTCAGCCATCAGGCTGGGAGCTGGCTCCACCAAAAATTCCCTTCAGCACTGGGACAAGCCCAATGAAAGGCACCGTAGCAGAATTCAACAAGTCCAGCCCACCTGTCCAGGTTAAAGGATTGTGAGGACCTTGCATTTCACTGATTTCATCTTGCTGACTCTCATAGAGAGAAATCACTGCCTTTTGCACTAATGTCTTTGTAACAGATACCTGCTTACTTCGAAAGATAGAAAAGAAAATCTCCTAACCAGTTCTTGGCCCTACAAAGAAACAAGTACAGATGGCTGCAGTTTGCTTTGCAGAGTTGGGGCATTTAGGAAGTCCAAGCAACTTCATACAGTAAACACATCCATTTTGGAAGGGATTTGTAACAGAAATAGAAAACCATGATATCTGTGAGTTTCACATTTCATTGCAACTCTGCAAAAGGGAGATAAAATAATCTTGCTTCAGAGAACACTCATAAAATTTCAAATTTTCTACAAGGGGGCAGCACAACTGTAGCAAAAAAAAAGAAAATCCAGCCATAACTCGTCCCCCACAGCACTCCCTGTGAGACACAAACCTGTTTATCACCCCCTTCCATCTCCTCATGGAACATTCACCTCCATCAGCTCCTCCTCCTAAGACTTAGTCCTTCAGGTAGTTATCTCTAACTTCTACCATCAAAACACAGCAAAACAAGGATTGCCTCAACCAAGACAACCAGCCTCGGAAGACACCACCACCAGCTCCTGAGCTGGTCTCCTCCATCACCAGCCTGAGCTCCACACCTTCCACTTAACTGGCTTCTCCAACCAACAAAAAACACGCTACAAATCTAACCTCTTCCCAGGGGAAAAGCCATGCTGCTTTGCTGCAAAAAGTGATAACTAGCTACCTCCAACCCTGCCTGAATTTCCACTTCCTACAGGGGAACGAGGATGTAGCCATAATGCAATGCAAAAGCCCACCTTCCCCATAGCAGCATGGAAAAGTGGGATTTGGCAGCAGTTGGCTCCACAGGTGATACCTGACAGTTCCAGCTAACCACCAGCATGAGCGTCCAGAATTGGCAAGTCCCCAAGACTGACTGCTCCCCAAAATATCCCATATGATACAGGAGTATCATATGTGCAAGGAGTGGGGGGTGTCCAGCAGCTTATTATGGGGACAGATTTCTTTCCCCTTTTTAAACATTTCTCTGGGGTACCAGGAGGTACCGGGGCAGCCAGGATGTCACTCCATCTTGAACAGATTTACATCAGCCTCCCCGACCCCCATCGCTGCGGAGAGCTGCAGGGGTCCAGCAGACACCAGCTCCAGCTCCAACATGCACAGGGAGGGGGTTGCTGAGGCAACAGCACGCCTTATTTAACCGTTATTTAACCCATCTCGCCCTCCCCCCTGCCCGCCACTGCCGACGTGCGCAGCCGAGGGTACAGCTTTTATTAGGGTGGGATTTTGCAGCCGCTGGATTTATGGGACGTCCCCGACCGCCTGTCCTTGCCAGCGGCCCCGTGAGATGATAGGTTTGCAAAGCTTGGCTCCAGGGCAGGCAGCGGCTTCCTGAGCCTGCAGGTTGCCCTCTGACAAAGGCAAGGCAAACAGGTGAAAAAAAGAGTTTTATGAAAAAGACAACATCGATCAAGACGTGAGATTTTTTTTAGACATTTTTTCCAGAGAGCCATAAAATCGCAGTTTTTCAGATGAAAACCAAACTCCATCCCTAAGACACTGCTATTTTGCCATGTAGCATCACCCTCACTGCAGGGTTGCTGAGGACAACAAGGGGCTGAAACAGGGTCAGTTGCCCCAGAGCACAGCTCTCCCAAAAGCTGCAGTGCTTTTTGGGTAGAAAGTAAAACATTTCTCTGGCTAGGAGACTCACTGACTCTCAAATCAAATTTCCTGACAAATCAGATGTTTTGGGCAGCTGGTGTCATCCACAAAAAAACAGAAGAAAAAGTGGAGGCTTGGTGGGTAAACCTATCCCTGGACCCCATTTGTTAAGCCAGGTTTTTTTAAGTTTTATATCACCCCAGGTTTTGCTGTCAGGGTTTCACGGGCAGCACTGGGGCTGGCATGCAGATGCTGGGCATGCTGGCATCCTATCCCTGGACCCCATTTGTTAAGCCAGGTTTTTTTAAGTTTTATATCACCCCAGGTTTTGCTGTCAGGGTTTCACGGGCAGCACTGGGGCTGGCATGCAGATGCTGGGCATGCTGGCATCCTATCCCTGGACCCCATTTGTTAAGCCAGGTTTTTTTAAGTTTTATATCACCCCAGGTTTTGCTGTCAGGGTTTCACGGGCAGCACTGGGGCTGGCATGCAGACCAGGATGCCTGGTCTACCAAAGCCCCACAGTCCTGCAGAACTGCCTGCAGTATGTTATAGTGGAAATTTGTGCATGAAAACCAAAAAAGCACGTGAATGAAGGGCTACAATGTGTGGAAGAACCACCATCTTCACTCCACGGTATCCTCAGGGGCAAGGGCTAGCAAATCTGCAGCACAGCAGAGAGCACATCAAAGCCTATGTGAAGCCCCTGAAAGCACCCCTACAAAAAGGCAACTGATTTCTTGGCCAATACCGCAGACACAGGACACTCAGGGGAGCATGAATTTGGGTACATTTTCAAATAAATATTAGGTCCTTCCAGTTTGTCAATCCCTAGTGAACAGCCATTTGAGAGAAGTCCTTACTATCTCAAAGTCAGGGAAATATTCCAGGCTCATAATAAAGAAACGTGGCCCTATAGGATTTCCTGAACAGGACTATTCCAAGCCAAAGGACATATCTGGGTTTTGGTTTATCTGTCATCTCACCATTAGAAACATTCATGAGATGATTACCTGCCTTGGACAGTGGTCTTTCCAGGACAGATAAAAACCTCCCAGTCTGTCCCTCTCAAGCTCAGCTCCCTCTGTTATGCCCAGATGAAAAACCTCTTCCAGCCATAAGAACAGCTTTACTCTGGAGGATTCAGGGTCTGGAAGAGGGCAGCTCTGAGCAGCAGCAGAAAGACAGATGACAGAACTGCCTGTATGGGTTTGAATCTAGCTATGATGAATAATTAGTAATTTTTGTAGATCTAATATGTATGTCATCCCTCACCTCTGTGAGAGCTTTCTACTTGACTGCAGAGAGTGAAATCAAAGGGCTAATAATGAAACTGGACTGGAGTGAAGGCAGAGCTCGGATACCAGCTTGCAGGACACTGAGTCACTGGGAGTTATTGGAAGGTGATCAATGGAGAATACTCCCAGCCAAACCAGCAGTTCAAACTTCTGCAAGCGTTAACCCAGGGCGTTTGCAATGTGAGAACCTATCCAAGAGAAATAAAGGCATGGAAATAATGTTCTTGGGGACTGGAAAAGGTTTCCAAAAGAAACACATTTACAAGATATGGGCTCATAATAGTAATTAAATCGCTCTCACTGAAAAGCAAGTAAATGATACGTAGCAAAGTGGTCAAAACTTTAATCAAAGATAACTGGAGAGCCTTTTACTAGTTTTAGTGGAGGAAAGAGAGCTTGAATGGGCACAGATACCCCTACATAGAGTTCTTCAGAGAAAAAAGTCTGAGGAAGATGTGGAGAAGGAGACTAAAAATCAGAAAATTGAAACTGCCTATGCCGCAGCAGCACCTCGCCTGTGGCTGGTCTCACATTGAGAATCTTTCCACCAGCATTTGTCTCACTCTGCAAAATAACACATATTAATACTGCTAACACTTACCATACCATCCTGAAGATGTGAGTTTTATTTATACAAAAATCTGAAGCAAGCCTAAGTGGCAATAACATTTCAGAAGGTCTTAAAAGTTCTAGAAATTCTGAGCATTTTATTAGGTGAACTAGCAATTCTGCAGTAAAAATAGCTTTGGGTTTCATAGTTCAATCTTACTTTTTCACATTGCTTTGAGCTTTCAAGATGCTAAAGAGTTCAGCCTGCAATGCGCTTTGGGCTGCAGGTAGGGAGGAAGTTTGTAAAGCATTCTGTGCCACTTCTGCCGACTGTGGGAGTCCTTCCCTCCAGCCATGTTCGTTTCTAGCAGAAGATGGTAATAAGCATAAAAGAACAACAAAATCTAACTCCTGGGACTTTAAACAACCAGAAAGCAAATTATGACAGCAATTATGACAGCTCAGTGCTTGGCAACACCTTCGCCTTTCCCAGATGTCTGAGCATAAGCTATTTTTACTGAAAAAAGATGATAGAAACTGGGGCTTATTTGGACATCTGCAGCAGAAATTGATTTTAAGTGATTTGCACTTTCAAAATGGGGTTTGGAAGCAACTCACTGGGCTTTGTTTTTCTGAAAGAGGGGACAGGCCACTTGACATCCTTGGTGCAGGATCAGTCTCTTCATTGGACTGCATGTCGGTCACTTTAAATATGTGCAATACTTACTTTTTTCACTCTCTAGACCTAGATATTTAATAGGCTTTAATTTTAGACTTTGGTGCTGGACAAGATGAAAGTGGCACTTTCTCCTTTTGGGCACACCAGGGCTCCCATTTTTTTCAAGCTTTTTTTTCTTTCTCTGTGTAGAACAGAGAGAACTATTCCTCAAAACACAGCATGTTCCCCTTCCATCTCAGCCACACCATAGTTTCATCTGCCACCACCACTGGCCTTCCATTTGCAGTTGGTAACCACCAGTGCTAACCTAAGTCCAGCTCAGGTTTATTCATCCATCAGCTCCATCGTTCACGCTCAAGCCCTGCACTCAGCCATGGCTGAAACCTCTGTTCTCCCTGAACATCTGCTGAGCACTCCAAGTCCGTTAGGGCAGGAGCAAGTCAGCTCCATGTGGCAGAAGCACTTGATCCATTGTAATATTGAGTTTCAACATGCAGCCTTCAGTTATGTGACCCGGAATATTTGACCTGATGTCAGAGGGGGCCTCAGGCTATTGAGATATTTCCCCGGGGCACCCCACCCTCTTTCTACCAAAGGAATCCGATCCAGCAACAGGAAAGAGTGAGAATTTTCAGCTGTCCCAATCCTCTGTGAAACGGTCTGAGCTACATGTGCCTAATGTAAGGTGTCCCTTACTCATTTGCTTTCTCCTCTTTTCTTGTCTAGGTACTAATCCTGCACCAATTTCTTCTAAGAGCCACATAAGATGCTGTGAGAAATTAAGCTCTTGCACACACAATGTATTTTTCCTTTTTCATAGCATCTTTTCACAGCCCCATGTGGGCTCCAGACTTGCAAGGTGCTAAACAGCTGATAACCCTGTTCTCCACCAAAATCAAGGCTGGCCAAAGGTATGCAGTATTTTGCAGAATCAAACTGCATTTGTAGAATTTGTTTCATCCTTCACTGAAATCCAGACATCTCTGGGAGCAGAGAAGGGCAGACATTTAACACAAATAAATCATAACACTTCGGGAGGGACTGTAAACAAAAACTACAGCAGCATGGATTTAAAAAGATAAAGAGGGGAAAAAAAGAGCAATAGCCCAACCCATGCAAAATGTGGGACCTTCGTTTTTTCATTGGGTTAGTAACTCAGTTGTACATCCCATTAGAAAAGCAGGGTCTCCCACAGTAAACCATGGCCGGCATTAGCTCAAAGACATCACTAACTAGCGCCAAGACTTGCTAACTTCAGCAACTGAAGGCTGGTAACCTCTCCTCAGCCACTCAGCCATTCAGTGCCACAAGAGCCAGCACTCAGTCACATCACTTCCTAGAGCAGCAAGTTTTCCATGAGAGACTCTGTGTAAACATTGCTATGCCTGTGTCCCCCTAACATCCACTTCAGCGTCCTGCAAAGAACTACATGTGAAACAGGGAGGTTGTTCCTGATATCAAAACTCACAGCAGTCAGAAGTTCATTGCCCAGCTCCCGTATCAGTTACCCTGTGTCTTCTAATTCTGCTCACTACGAAAGGTAGAACTCCACTGGCTTTAGGAGAGGCAACAAACCTCTTGTGTAGGAAAAACCCTTTCAAGGTTATTTTCTTGCCATCTACTGTTCTCATGCAGAGGGTTATTTTTAATGACCAAAGGGTCTTGAAAATAAAGAAAGGTATCTGGGTATAGAGTTATTAATGCTATCAATTAAACATCAACATATCAAAAAAGGACTGGTCTTTTCAGGCTTTAGCAACTCAGAGGTGAAAAACTCTCTCAGAGTTTTTGCAGATGAAAAAATGGGCCTGGCTTCTGCAAGGAGCCACCCTTGAATGGGCCCTTGCACCTAAATGACAAACATTTCACAGATGCCTGGTCTATCTCCCCAGAGTCCAGTGTGCCCCTGCATGTGTCTGTGACACATCTTGGTCAAAGGGGCTGTCACTGGGCTCCAGATGCAGACGATCCAAACATTCACATGTTGCTGATGGAAAAGTAATTTTTTGGCTTCTGCAATAGTGTGGGTGAGAGTGGCAACTGTTTGATCTGGCTCATTTGTCCACGTGGCATCTAGAAGCTGTGCTTCATTAGGCTAGAAGTTTACAAAAGAAAAGCACAGCCCCAACACTGAGAATGGAGTCAGGATCTCCTCTGCTTTAATTCCAGCTCCAGCTGGGATGCCACACTTAACTTGGGATAATACTTTTAACCTCTCTGCACATATTACCCCAGCTTATAAACAGGGAAGCAGCAACAGCCTTCCCCTCAAATTGGCTTTGTAAGAATTAAGGTTTGAAGAATATTCTGAAAATTAAATCCAGACCCAACAAACACCCAAAAACGTCACAGTTGCTTAAAACTGAGTGGCATAATGGAGATAAGCACAGCCACAGAGTCATTTGGAAAGTCCAGACAATGAGCACATCAATCAAGGCTGCTTCCTAAGGCAAACATCTAAATAAATGCTAATGAAGTAATTTCTACAACACCCCCAGCCAATGGGGGTTGCAGTACTTTAAAAGTAGTAGCAGCAGCGAGAACAGACTGTCCGTTAAAAAACAAAATAGAACATTGAAAAGCCAGAAAAGAAAGCAACAGTTTGTGCATTTCAGAGCTCTGAGAAACACTGTACCTTAGGAGCCAGGCTTTTGTTCAAGTGAAGGCGTTTTTTCTTTCAGCCCTCCCTTACTTTCACTGCCTGCTTTATCATTCATGCTTGTCCCTCCCCACGTACCCAGATGCTACAAGAATGGGCAGGCTGTGGGCCTAACTGAAGGCTCCCGGTATCAAAAGGCTCCCATTGACTTCAACGGACATTTAACTAACCCTCTATAAATCACTGGAAGTCAGTGATTAAACAGACAGCCCCTTCTCAGTGGTGGAGAGACTAACATAACGCCTCTGAAATTTAGTTCCTATATTAACTCCAAACCTGCGTGGCTGGGGACGAGTCTACGTCTGCTTTATCTCTTAATCTCCATGCTGAGAGTACTTAAAAAAGAAGGAGAAATAGTTTCACCCTCAAGCCAGGGGAGACCTTCCATAATTGCACCCCTATTTGGGGAGTTATATCAGTTTTGCTGTATTTTCTGAGAGTCAAGAGCATCCCACAGCAGTGGCATCCAGCTGATCCCCAGCTCCTGACGTTAGACCACAGTCTGCACGAGAGAGTACGTGAAAGCTGGTGGATGACTTTAGGCACCCCATGGTGGAGGTTCCTTTGAGGTCCATGACATACCCTCTGAATCCTAAACCTACTTCATTAACACAAGGAACTAATTGGTCAGCTGGGCCTCTGCAGTTGCTCCAGGTGTGCTGGCGTGCCAGCCCACAGAGCCTGTCCTGCACACAGCTCGCTCCTGCGGCTCGGCCAGTTTCATGGGAATTTTTTGCAGCTGCATAAAGAACAGCACTGATGCACCCCTCATCTCCATGGGGTTGAAATGTGACTAAACTCATATCTTGCAGTGCGCATTGCGTGAATATTTGAGCATGTCATCTGCCTGAGAAGTCACTGACCTCCTGAAGTCCCCCCTCTGAGCAGGCTGGGACAACCATCTTCCACTCATCTGTTAACACCTCCCAGCCAGTCACCAGTTCCTCCTGCAGAAAGCAGCACTGGACTGACAGGTTTGATGATCTGCAGATGACGTTTGGCCTTGACTCATAAGCCAGCTATCTCCAGGAAATTTTATATCACTGAAAAGGCGAAATGCTCAGCTCGCTAATGGGACACATAACTACTCCTGACCCCAGGCCATTCCCGAGTTATCTTTTTTTATATACTTACAGCTAAAGCGTTTTTAAACAAAGTAAAAAAAATGTGAATGCTTAAAAATATATAATATCTCAAAGATCTTTTTTGAAGGAAAGAAAATCCAGCAGCAGCCCCTGTGTACTCTTGGGAAAACACCAGTGCCAGGAGAGCCCTGGGATTGAGGTGGCTCCCACCTTCAATTTTTTGCAAGCTCTGCAACACATAGTACTAGAAGATTTCCAGTCTGACTGGAGTTGTCAGCGCTAATCTGGCCCTCCAGAAGGATGACAATAATTCCTAGGGTTTGTACTACTCTTTTACACTTCCCAGACATCTTTGGTTTGCAAAGAACAAAGGGGGAAAAGAGGCTCTAGCACCAGGGCCAGACTCTGGGATGAAGCAGTGAAGTTCCCATCAAGGAAAAGCCGAAGCCTGGTAGAGACTAGGTGAGGACCTGGACTCACCATCCAGAGTAGGTTTTCTTTCCTTGAAAGCATTTCTGCCAGCTAATTAATTTTGCAGTATGTCCCATATATGTTTTTCTACCTTTCTCTTAGACTTGAAATTTTGGCCTTAGCTTTTAAACATATTATTAGCCCATCCATAGTCTTCTATGAGGTCTAACAGATATGCCACACTTGGCATTTGCCTAAGACAAAGACACCTCCTAAAAGCAGCACCAGCTCTACCCAGTAACCACGTTTATACCTTGGTCAGGCCAATTCTTGGCCCTATAACACTGAAGAGCTCTAGTCTATGCCTCAGACCAGCGCTGGTCTTCCCTGTGTTGACACTTTAGCAAGTTCTTTGCTTAGCAATGCCTCCTGATGCTCCCGAGGTCCCTTCCTGAACCACATCTGAGCAACACAAAACACCTCCCCTTTCCCAGCACAGCCATAGCTCCAGATGGCTGTCCAGCACGGCACATGGCAGCGAGAGCCAGCCCAGACACTGTGATGGGGATGGAAGAGATTAGGCCAGTATTAGATTTCGGTCTTCCAGACATTCATATGAAGCGGCTTCTCCTGCTTTAACTACTCTCCTTTCAAATTTTTCAGCAAAGGGCTGTGTCCAGACTGTGACCAATACCCTGCTGCACGTATTGAGTGCAGAAGCCACATTCATAGCTGAGGTTCATGGACAGGGCTGCACAGCCATGTCTTTTGTGTCATCCAAAAGCGTAGCCTGCAGCTAGTTTTCTTTTGTGCAAGATTTCATGTTTGTGTCTTCAGCCAAGAAGCTGTAGATCAAGTTCACACTGTCACTCCTCATCCTCTTCATGCTTTCTAAGCAGTCCTGACACGAGTTTTGAAGTTAGGATGATTCTTTCCCTATTTTTTAATTATTTTTTTTACACTATTTCCATTTTGTTAAAATTCACTTTACATTTCCTGCTCATGCAGTTTGATTTTGTTAAGTCTTATCCTACTGCTTCTCTCTCCTCACCACCCTTTGCAGTCCCTTCCCCAGTTAAATACTGGCTGCAAATTTAATTATTGTGCTGTTTGCCCATGTCTTCTGCATCACTAATAGAGGTGGCAAACAAAATTAGATTTAATGTTTTAGAACAAAAACACGAAGAAATCTGACCTCTCATCTCAAATCCCATTATTTACCATCTTTTCTGAAGCTGCTAAGCCCAAAAACCAGCAAAACAGCTTTTGTTATTCTCTCTGAAACATTCCCCCCAAAAACAAGTATTTCCTAGTCATATTTATATCTTCCGTTGAAACTGGGAAACGTTTATAAAATGGAACAACATCTGAGGGGCTGACAAAAAATATTTAAAAAATTCCTTTTCTTTTTTGGTCAAAAAGCCATTTCCCCAATTTAAAAAATAAAGCAAATAAATCAGTCCTCCAGTAAGTGAGATGTCATCTTTATCAGTCAAAGAGGGACATCAGTCTGACCAAGGACATGAGCAGATTACATGTGCTATACCATCCTACTCGTCTGAACCATAAAACCCAGTATGCAGCTCCTGTTTCTAGCCCAGCCCAGTATGTGCCAGCACTGCTGCCACCCAATTGCTGCTCACCAGTAACAGCAGAGCTTGTAAGATTTCTGAGGGAAGAACAATGCAACCGAGACCTGAGGAGCATCATGGCTGGTGGAGGATCCCATCATCCCCTTCAGCTGCAAACCAGCAGGGTGACCCCCTCCAAAGACCATGAGACTCAGCAGCTCCTCGGCAGAGACACACCACCCGCAGGGACCCTGACCTCCACTCTCTCCCATCAACCTGAAAATCCTTCAGGTTAATTGTGACATCTTTCCTCCAGGTGGGGGGGAATGGACAGAGACCACACACACACCAGCAGGGCTGAGCACGAGTTTGTCAGCCACAGACATCAGCTTAATACCCATTTCATCTGCCAACCTTTCTGTGCTGCAGAAAAGAAGTCACAACACCAGAAAAGACTTTTGTACAAGAAGGCAAAATTCCTCCCTCAGCTGTACACAAGCAGCTTTATCGCCCAAGGATTCCAGTGATAAAACCAGGAGGGAGAATTTTGTTCAGGTGTTGCCTACATGACAGCCTCCAAACCTTTGCCTTGCTTGCCCAACCAATGCTATTTGTTCTGCTGTGTAATGAAGGCAAACAATACGCAAGTGTGCAGCAGTGAGCCCTACCCAGAGGGCATCTCTAAAAGCTCAGCTACCTTTAACATCATTATGTCTAGGATTTGGGAATAGCAAATCTTCTGATGACTATCTGCAACAGCTCCTGTGCTCCACAAAGATGCTGCTGCTGCTGCTCCCATTCAGGGCTCAGCTATTCTTGGTGAGAGCCTGCAGAGCACAGCTGCCTTCACTCCCTTCCTTCCAAAACTACAGCTCTGTAGTGTTCAGGAAACACAATACAAGGGACTTCTCTTGCAACTTCTCTTGATATATTTCATAGTGGGTGAGAAACAGACCCAGCTCCTCTGGAAGCCCATGCAAGCTTAGCCCAGTTCTGGGTAATACAGTCTAGTCCCACAGAAGCACTGCACATCCCTCGTTTCAGGAGCACTGCAGAGCATCAGATGAAGAATACGTGCTGTGCTTTCCCAGTGCCAAGGGAAAGTGGTTACATCGTGATTATCTGATGATGAAAAGGAGAAGTGCTTGGAAAAGTCTCTGTTTGAGCAGAGCATCCCAGCTTTGCCATTCTGCCATCTGGTTTGAAGAAACCCAGCTCAAGCAACAAGCAGTGCAAGGTGCCATGCAATCTGCCCTGATGTTTGTGTACCTTTAGCAAATTTTAAATTGGGAGCAGCTGCTAGCAAACTAGCAGGGATGTTTTATAGCTTGCTGACAATGCCAGATTCTGCAGACATTACAGTCCGTACTCAGTGGCATCTCTGGAGTATTCGGTTTTTACAAGCATTTCCCAACACGCCACCAGGAATGCACAAGAACTGCTCACATTTACGCCATCAGGAATCAGGGATGGTTCACCCCCTTCCACAGTTGGCCCAGATGTGCTTCTTGCACTGCGACCAGCCTGTCAGCATGAGCTCGGCGGGGAAGTGCTGGTGTCTGGCCCTCACTGAGGGATTTACGGAGGCGAAGTGGTGGTATCTGATAGCTGGTTCAGGACATCGGCAGCACATCTGTTATCAGACCTAGTACTCCCTCACTTGAGAAATTATTTGTCTCATCAAGGGACAGTTTGCTTGTTTAGAAGGGGAGATTATAATATTTATTTCCCGGCAGAGATGGGAAGCCTCATCAATTGTTACTTAAGCAACTGAAGGTTTTTATTTGGATGAGGCTAAATAAGTGTAAAATTATAGAGGGGATTAAGACAGATTAAGGGGTGCTTGTTATCAGAAATGACTCCTGGTGGGCTGGGAATTTTTCCAAGAGGATAAACATAACTTGACTTGCAACACCACAAAGTGAGTATCTTGTGCAACCATATCACTCCCTGTGCTTGGAGTCAGAAGCTCCAGCAATGGTGCAGAAATCTGCTGCCTGGCCTGCTGTCTGCAGGTCCACAGCTGATGACAGCTTTAGTGACCACACTCAGCTGTCCCTGGAAGTGAGAGAAGTGAGACCTCATCGGTCCTTGCACCTGGCTGAAGGGTTTCACCAAGAAGCAAGCGGAGACATGCCACAAACCCTGCTCACTGTCAGGTCTGGCACTGCTGTGAACTATCACTTTCAGCAGCTTCACTGCTCACAGGTCCTTATCACGGATCCACCACCTCTAGCACAGCATTTGGGGTTTTTTTTAAGAAAAGTTATCATCATTCATATCATATCACATCCCTTCCCTGCAATGCTGTCACAACGGTGTTACTACATCCCTTTAAAGGAATGGTGATCAAGTGCATAATTACACTTCATCAATATACACTTCCATTTTTTATCACTTGAGCTCATCTTAGTAGGTTTGGACAGAGATCTCAGGACTATCCATTAGGAATAACATAACACCACATCTTACTCATTGCAAATACCTAATACCATATTTCTTGGAATTCATGCATCCCAAGGGTAGCAGAAAGTCAGAAAGTGCAAAGACTATGCAGAGTGCCAGGGAATAATACATATACATAAAAAAAAGGACAAACAAAAAACCCAAAACTCAGCATTTTATTTCTCTTTCCCTCAATTTGCTTGAAAATTGTGCAACAGACAACTCTTTAAGACCAAATAACATATAAGCTGCAATTTCAAATCTCAAGACAGCACTGGATTACCTCTGGATTGAATGTTAAAAAGGAGACCTTGCTTATTTTCTGTAAGGATAGGGAAAATATTATACTCTAGAATATTTTGGAGGTCCTGGGACTTCTGGTTGTATAACAACCAAAACTTCTCATGAGTCATTATACCCTCCTCTTGTTAAGTTCTCATTTGTTTTCACACATATGACATATTATCTTCCTACATCAGTGGGTAGGAAGATCGTACCTGATTTATAATCCTTTATAATGTTGCTTCTCCTTCCCTCAAATAATTTCTTCCAAAAAAACCCCTTTCAGGTAATCAGTCTGCCCACGGAACTAAAGAGAATCGCTGTCTCCTGACAATGACATATTGCCTGTATTTCAGGAATGCTAAAAAAAATCAAGGAGTATATTTACTGAACTGAATATATCTCTACCTGGAATCCTCCTTTCGATACTGCAAAAGCACACGGTGCCTGTGTTGAGCAGAAAGCTAACAGTACAAAGTGAGATTCAGAATAAAGGGCAAATTTTTTCCAGTTTTTTAGGAGAAACTCAATTATGACACTCAAGAACCACTCCTCCCACCCAAAACTTCTTTATGTAGCTTTGCCCATGGAAACGCTATTTGCCTTCAGGATGGGATTGAGGACCTAGGATGGATGCAGCATGTTCCACGTGAAAGAAAGAGTCTACAGAGCGTGGGAACTGCTGATGAGAGAAGCAAAGAGCAGTAGGAGATCCCAAAGGCACAAGAGCATGAACAGCAGCAGTCATGAATATCTGTCCTTCTCCTCTCCTCATCTCTGCTGGTTTTGAATAAAAACATAATGGGGTTTTGGGGCCAGTCTTAGAAAGAAACAAGTTAGCACTTGCTTCTCAGGAGGCAGAGGTGACTGCAGCTGAGTGGCTCTGAATGGCCACAAACCTGTGTAAAGTCTTGTGATCCCTTCAGATCTCCTCCTCCCCTCAATTGCTTGACACTGCCTAGTCACTGTCCTTGGTAGGGTGCATCACAGGCTGGCATTCAAGACATAATCAGTTGTGTCTTTTTCAGTCTTAACACTTAAAATGTAATCCTTGAATATCCTTAATGCAAGTCATGTTTCTGTCCAGAATTAGGGAACTGAGACAGGAGCAATGGGATGGGCATGAAGATGGGGCACATTTGGCCATGCCTTCTCATGGTCTCCAGGAGAGCTCTTCTCCCCAGGCCATCTCTCAGAAACATGCTGGCCTAAAATGGCTGGAGCAACCTGGGAGCTGGATGCTGCCCTATGGTTCTCCCTTTCTGAGCTATACAATAGCACGATTGTCCATCCTATCCAAAAGTGAGGTAAAACAAAGTGCTTCCTTGCTCCGTTACAACACGACCTGATTGCAGGGAGGCAAAACCCCAGCTTGCAGTCGGGCACTCAACAATCCTGATCAGGAGCCCTTTCAGCTCCCAACAACCGTGTTCTGAGGCTCTGCTCTGTGCCAGCACAATTCACGATGAAGGTTTATCTGGGACGACCAAGAACTTGTGTCAACAGAAATCAGACCCAGCTCTGAAAGGAGGGGTCCCCCATGTCTGTAACACAACCAGGGGTGTTTTCTCTGTAACAAGATCCTCCAACTGCAGCACAAGGAGACTCTATTAACAGTAACCAGACTCACCTCCATCCGGCTTCCCCTTCTCCCTTCCTAATACAGAGGATCCCTTCACCCCCTAAAGGAGCCCATCAGCACACAGTCCTATTCTCAGTACCACAACTCCAGCCATCCCCACCCAGAAAGGGCTACTGCTTTCAAGATCAAGAACAACCTCAGCCCCTTCTTTTCTTACAGCTCTGTAGCTCACTTCCAGCTCCCTAAGGACTATCCTGAATTTATCCAGAAGAGAACATGAGTTTAAGAACTCACAGCCAAAAATTGTATTTTTTGACATAGAGGAACAGGTACTAAATGAAACTCTCCTAGCTGTTGTATGGGTCAATACTCCTCAAGAAACCAGATGGTCAGACCACGTTCCTCACTAAATTATCTACAGTACAAGCACCAACATATTCTATTATCTTGATGCTGCTAAAGGATGCTGCCCACCCCTTTTCTTATCCTGGAAATACCCTATGACTGTGATTGCAAATTTAAAGAGAAGAGCTAGAAGTGGTGATGTTAACATAGGGACTGACAGAGCAGTACAGAAATCGATGGGGAAACAAAAGAAGAGCTTAAAACTACCACTGTATTTCTCCCACGACTGCAAAATTGCATACCTGCAAGATGAAGCAGCTGAGGTCTAAAACAGCCATCTGATGAGTTCCACTTGATCCTTTTTCTTATCTGGCTTCCCAGATTTTTTCTGTCTCATCTACACTTCTTTTGTCCTCTGATAATCCCCTCAGGTTAGTCTAGAAGTGTCCATTTAGATGTCCCTTGAAATAAGCATGAATGGACCGACCTTCATGTATGTACATAAGGTTCATACACAAAGATATATTTAAAATATAGACCCTTTTTGCCAAGCACAGCACTCCTTTCAGGACAGAACAGCACATTTGCAGTTGTTTGCCTTTCCTCCAGCTGTGTTAAAACTTGTTGCTTGCACTTCCCAAGCAAACCAGCCCCATCTGTGCTGCAGCCCTGACCTCATGGTTGCTGATCCTTCTGCAAATTTTAGAGTCACTATATTACATCAGTAAGAACTAATGCTGATGGTCCAAACCTTTGCAAGTCTTGGAGCAGACTCATCTTCCCCCCATGTTCTTCTAATCCCCAGATCAGAAAGTAATTAGAAGAAAGGAAAGTGCAAGCCTCATGCCTAAGCTTTGTTAACTCTGCTGTGCAAAACCTGTTGAGCAAGATCCCAGCATCCTCAGAGGTCTCATGCTGACACTGAAAGCATTCAAGTGGCAGGAAGGGGAGACCACAGAGCACTGGGGGTATGTCTGGAGCATCACAGTCAGCTGCTGCTTCCTCTCTGCCTTGGCAAGACAGACCAGCATGTCCCATTGTCTGCAGGGACCACAAAAATATTCATCCTGCCACACAGCACATCCCAACTGGATTCCCGAGCCGCTTCTCCCACTCCATGATGGCTTTGGAAGTAGCCAGTAAAACAGAGGAAACCTGTGCTAAAAAACAAACTGATGCCACCCAGTAAGAGAAAATTAACAACTTCCCCAAGGAGGCAACTCAGAGGGGACCCAGCATTGTATAGATAACAGGGAGAAACAAATGGAAAACCATAGTTTAGCCCATAACATCCATTCCAAGATGGACCAAGCATTTATACTGACACACATCAACTCCCCTTTGGCACTTGGCAGAAAATAAAAAGCCACAGCAACAGCCCTGTGCCTGTTTGAATGTAGAGCTAGATCGCTATGTACTAAGGGAACTGTGCCACCCATTGCCTGTTAATCCTGCTTTAAGGGCCCTACAAGGAAGAACCCCTACAAAGTAATGAGAAACTTATACTAAGCAGGGGGCAGTTATACTCTGAGGGGAAGCAGGAAAACACACATGGGACTATTAGAAGCTTTGTGCTGCCTGCTTGGTACTTTGAGTCCTGTTTTCACATTTTTATAATTATCACATAATACATAATGTCATATAAAGCAGGAGACGCCAGCTCTGTGCAGAGCCAAACCAAACGCGGGCAGGCACTGCACACTCCCTGTGGGGCCAGCCCAGCCCTGGGGCTGCCCTGCCTGGCCCCATCCCACAAACACCAGCCACATCCCCCCGTGCCACCCCCCTGGAGCCAGCACAGCCCTGCCTAGTGCAAAGCTGCTCCTGCCCTCACGACTGCGCTCCTCTGCAGAGGACAAGCCCACACACAGCATCTAGTGGGTTTAAATGAGGTGTCAGAGCCTTAGGTGGGTCACAGCCTGTTTTGGACACTCATCAGCCCACAGAGTCAGGTTTCCAAGCCAGGCACATGTGCTCCAAGCTTTCTGAATTGAGGGAGCTCAAACACAGTGGCCTCGAGGCACCCCATGGGGTCTGGCCAACACCCTGTCCTCAGGGCACACGCTCGTCCTGGCAGGACACCCGTACCCTTCCTTTATGCTGTCTCCAAGGCCAACATGTGCCCCTTCCCAGGACACCAGTCTTGTGAAATCCCCAAGATGACAATTCTCCTTCTCAGGGATATGGGATAACTGAAGCTTGTCACACAACCACTTGACAAAAGGTTCATTTAAAAAAAAAAACCCTCTCATTTTTCCCCCACAGCTATCTGAAGAATGCATTGCCATATGGATCAGACAGACAGCGCCTGTCATCCCCGCTCTGCTTTCCTCCCCACTCCCCACGGTTATGTCCTTTCAGAACTCCAAGTTCTCCCTCCTGAGGGTGTCCCCCCTCTTGTCCTATGTTCCCCGACTCAGGGATCTTCTGTTCTCCAGTCTCTGTTCCCAGGCCAGACACCTTCCTCAGTGTCCCCTTTGCTTTGCTGCAGCACAGGCCAGCAGTTCCTTTGGTGATCAGTGGTTTCTTTAGGACAGGGAAGATAGCATGGGACTAGGACTTCATTAATCTTGGGAGATTTGCTCTGCAGAGGCTCCAACCCCTTGGAATACCCATGGTCTGGTCCTCTCCAGCCCACTGAAGCATCCCACATGCACCTAATTTGGCTTCAGCAACCTAACACAGGTATGTTCCTATCGTCAGGTTCATGCACAAAACAGTCACAGCTATGTTTTTTTTCTGTGTGAAAAGAGCATACATATGCTATTCAATCTCACACTTGACCCCAAAAAGTCAACCCTTGCTCTGCTACCAGAACCAGTTGGCTGAAAGTCACTCTGTAACATCAAAGCCAGTAGCAGCATGCAATCCAGCTTAGCCATGACTGCTGAAAGGCAGTAACAATGAAAGGTTTTTGCAGCAAATCCCATTGAGAAGAACAGAAATTATCCCAGAGAGCTTTCTCCACAACTACATGAAAATATCTTTGTTTCTTTAGAAGCAAAAAGGTTTTGTTCTTTTTCTCCCCCGCCAACCTGTGAGATACTTTGCCAAGCCAGACAAAATCACAGTGCTCTAGTGCCGTGAGGCAAGAAAGAACAAGAGGAGGAACAGAATAGCTTTTTTCCCTCCTATAGGAAAGTATTATACAAGTAACCAGCTGCGCTGGTGGGGGGGCTCTTCCAGAAGCACTGGCATGCTCTGCTGTTACTAGACTAAACAGATTGTTGAGCTTCTCCATCAGAAGCTTCTTTACAGAAAAGCTGTACAAAGTAAATATATTCCTTCCAAGGCCAAAACCCCTCTAGTGCCAACTCTCAGCTCAGAGCAGATGTCCGCGGTTGGGCTGCAAAGCCCCTGAGGAGCAGGGGGTTTGCTCGGGCCAGGTGTCCCCATCTGTACGGCACAGTCCCTGGGGCAGCGCGGGCTGGAGGCAGCTGGGGGAGGCTGGTGGTGTCAGACAGCACCACGCTAATGAACTGAGAAGCAACGGAGGAAATTCCTCACCGCGGAGATGGGAATGCAACCACCACGCAATCAGGGGCATTTCAGTCACTTAGTGTGAAGCCAAGGAGTTGCTGCGTAACTTTGGGTAAGCAGCTTAAATTTTTAAGAGGCAGGGTTGAGCAGCACAGTGGGTCTCTGAAGAAATCTGCTCTATTACTGGCTCTGGGAGGGAGTGTCCTTTGTCAGAGAAAGAAAATGGGATTTGTTATTAGAGATATGTTGGAGAAAGGAATGGGACTCAGCACTGCTAATGTTTTTTCTAGGTCTGAAGCAGGACAAAGCTCAAGGCTGAATTTGCACCACCTCCTCTTGCACCATGTGTGAACTGATGAAGATTGGAACTTCTCTTCTCCTTGTTCCTCAGTTCCTCCAACACAGTGATCATCGCTGCTCACAAAGCACAGTGCACTATCCAGAGATGCAGTATAAACACCAAAGCACCAGCCTCTCACTTTAGGGAACCTAAGATTTCATGTGATCCCAAGTAGGGAGTGTATTTTAAGGAAATCCATCTTGATGCAGATAAAACAAGAGGCCATTTCATTCACAGGACACATACAAAGGGAAAATGCCAGCAGTCTGTATACCAATCTCTTTTTTTGTTGTTTTTAAGAAACTTGCAGTATCAGGCAAAATTGGAGCTTTAACCCAACAGCAATGAAATTGCCTTTCACAAAAACTCTGCCTGTATCTGAACTCTGCCTGCATCTGGCGGCTGAGAACATTGCCAAGGCTTTAACCCTCTGATATTAACAGAAAGATATTGATGAGTGTCCCTCCGGCGAAGGAAACCAAATGGTGTTTTTAACTTCAGTGGATTCTTTACAGATTTTCAATTCCTTAGCAAGGCTGTTGCTCCAGACTGGGATGTAATTGAGATGCATTAGCCACTCACTCAAAAACTTTCCCAGGAACACACGTGCACCCACACAGACTATGCATTCAGATATAAATACATACCGTACCTGCACATGCATTAAGCTGCTGTTCATGGCCTGTCTGGACATTTCCGCTGCCAGCTCGGCTGCTCAGTCAATCGCAGCACTCAACACTGCCAGCTCAACGTGTCAAATAAAGCAAACCCAGAAAACCAGCTCATCACTACTGGACATCTGACCACAGCCACAAAAAACCAGCAGAAGGACTTTTAAGAACAAGTCCTCGTGAAAGACCAGTTCACCAGGTGTATTCACCCCAAGGTGAACCTCTGAAAACCAACTCTTCTACAGACAAGTGCAGCCACTTGCTGATGAACCTCCCACCCCCCCTCTTCATCCTGTACTGTCTCCTCATGGGAACAAGCCACCATCTGTGCCCAGCACAGAGGAAAATCTCCCTCCAAAATCTTCCAACCTGCTTTATTAGATTAATCTTGACAAAAGGCCAAATTCTATCAGGTCAGACTGATCCTATTCATAGCATATCATCTATTGGGATGAAGAAAGTTTATCCTTGAAGGGTTTCAGTTGCGTAAGGACCTAAAGCTGTACCATTGATCTGAGCACACTTTAGCTCTGAAAGGCTGGGATGCTACCCAGGTGCAGCTTCTGAAACTCTGATTAATTGTGAGTTTCAAAGCACATAGATCTCACTCAAAGAAGGGCTGTTCCATGCAAGCAGTGCTTTTTTACAGACTAGACCAGACTAGGGTCAGCTATACTGGAAACCTTTTAATGTAATATTCAAGATAAACTCTAGTCTTTCTTTTAGCTGAGGTAATGTAAATGGGTTACATTATAAGTCTCTAGTAAGAAGCAAAGAGTGATGTAAATGCACCTTTTTAGAGTTGTATATCAAGGTAAGAAAAAGTATATCCTCCTATTATGAAAAAGAATAACACAAGATGTGCCAAGGATTGCTTCCATCTTGGTAGGAATTATCCATCAATGAGTCCTAAAGCACTTTATAAGAGTTAAGCGTCTACATCACACAGCATTCACCTCTGGCCATCTGCAGAAGGGAGAACTAATTCACAGAGAAAGAAAACGGAGCACAAAAGTCTTAAGATCAGTGTCCGAAAACATAATGCTGTAACCAAGCCTGTATGGCAACCTAATCACTTGTGCACAAGGGAGGAGAAATTATACCCTTTCCTGGAGAAAACGCCAAAGACCAGAGCTTTTTGGACATGTAAACAAACAGTTTGCAACTTACCTTTGACAAAACCTCTCAAATCTAAAAAGAAAAGCTGATTAAAAGATGGTAGAAACAGTAAAACTGATTAGAAGTGATAATTTTATCAGCTCTATACAACAGTCAGTGGCCAAAATGTTAATTCAAACTTTTAAATGTTTCTCTGAAATATCCTTTAGAGGTCCTCAAAATTTTGCTGTCATCAGTTTGAGGTCCATCATTTTATTTCACTTACATTGTCCACCCCCCACAGACCCCCCCCCTTTAATGAATTGCTAGGATTGCTTTGACTTTGGCACATGATGAAGTCTTACATGGCCAAATGTCTTCAGAAGTCTACACCCAGCTTAATTTGAAGGTGTTTTCTCTGCACATTCAGCCACCAACCCACTTGCTCTTCAAAGAGGAGAGAAACTGGAGGTTGAACTGGCTTATTCAGAGAGGAAATAGCTTATTCTGAAGCAGCCAGTGAAGTGACCACTTTGATTACCTTGATGTAAAATAACAGGATTTGGCCCAGTCATTATTTTTCCACCAAGCATTTCACAGAAGCCAAGGAAAGCAGAGGTTCTATCAACTTGAGACAACTATCAGGTCACAAGGCATCTTTCCTTTCCAGGTCTCTAAAGCACTGCAGGCATGGAAGAGCCCCGGTGCAGGCAGGGCAGCTGCAGGCATCTGATGTGCATGTGCTGTGCTAACCTGAGTTCAGGTATTTGCACAAGGGAAGGAAGAAACTTGTCTTTCATAGGAAATATCAGGGGAACGAAGAAAGAGGTTGAAAAACTGCAAAAGTAATCTTTCAATGTCCAGGGGTTTTACTTCAGCCACCTACTGCTGTTTCCCTGCACAGTGCACCTGCTCCCTATGTGTCTTCAAGTCATAGGTACAGAATTTTCCAACAAAAAGCAAACCTACAGTTTGTTATTTCCCCAGAGCCCGTATAACTTCAGAGAGGTCCAGATGCTGTTTTTCTTTCTGCATTTCCAACAGGATCTCCACTCTTCCCTGGGAAGGACACCACATCTACTCTGCATTTCACAGCAGTCGCTCACCAAGAACTCAGGTCTGCCTTCTCCAAAACCACACACCTGATCTCCTTCAGCCCCAGCACCACTGAACCTGCAGGACACAGCTGAGCTATTTGGATCATAACCCATAGAGGGCAACAATACTTCTACCCATTAATTAGGTGCATTTGTTACTGGAGATGATGGTAAAGTGATTAAAGTTCATGAAATAACAAAAGAAAACCTCTGAAATCAGGAGTCACTTGCCCAACCCTCACGTTGTACAGGCGCTGTGCCTGGCGGTCTAGCAGAGGTCAGGTCTGCAGTGAAATGCCCCATCCCATACAAAGGCCAAATCTCATCATCACAGCCTGAAGGGAGGAGCATGCAGAGTCTGACTTTAACTAAGCTTTGGAAACCTGAGAAGATTCCACAGGATTAGTCAGTGGGTAACGCAAAACCCAAAAGCCACAATTACCAGCCAAGCAGCAGCCACTCTGCCCAAATTGCTCTCAGCCATCCCAGCTCCTTGTATTTGTGGGAAACAAGGAGCAGAGAGCACCTGATCCCTTCAGCTGCCCCAGAAGGCAGCTCCTGGCTGGCTCTGCCCAGGGAGAGGTATACACAGGTTTTCAGCACTGGTGTCTCTTGAAATATGTGTCAGGAAACCCCCAGGGTGGGCAGTGAAGCAGCATGGGAGAGGGGTCTGACATACACAGAGTTAAAAACCCTCAGTGAAGGGGAAGGGAAACCAGCTCACGTTTGTGCCTATTCCTGGATATTAAAGAGCCTTTTAGGCATCTGAGATATTAGGGATCACACTTGCTTGATGCACAAGAGATGCTTTGAAACAACTACAGCCTTTTTATTCACTCCCTCTGAGTTGCCTTTTCTTCTCCTTGGGCAGAAGTTAGCACCGAGGTTTTATTTGGCTTTAGGGCAAACATGATGCTTTGCAGGAAAGCACTGTCAAACAGACCCCTCTCCTAGACAAGCAATTATGAGAACAAATAGCTCCTTCTTAACCCACAGGGGAGTCTGCCAACCCCTCTCTCTGCTATTCTCGGCTTCCTGGTTTATAAAGGGTTATGTGCAATCTAAATGAATGGCTTGTCCTTCTCTGGCTGGTTGGGAAGCTGAACAGATTTCAGCTGGCAGCAGGGCAGAGCTGTGCTGCAGATACTTACTGCAGGTTACCCTGTAATGGCAACAGGAGACATCCTATGCCCCCCCAGGCAGGACTCAGACAAGTGCAGAATGGTGTTGCAGCATTGCAGAGCAGGTTTAGAAGTGTCAGGTGCTCCACGAAAAAAACAAAGGAGGCAGTTCCTGTCCTGAAGACCATACAGACTAAATACAAAATGATGCTACAGGCAAAGATAAATATGCAGACATATTTTTAAGTAGCAGGATGAACATCTGGATAGGATGCTGTGAGCTAGAGGGCTGTTATGATGCCAGACCTGGGTGCAGTGGTCAGAGCACAGGGAAGTCCTGGCAGCAGGAGCAGCAGTGCGCCGGGGCTCTGCGGCAGTCTGAGTGCAGTTCAAGAAAGTAATCTCCAGCTGTGATCTCTAAGCCCAACTCTTAACTTTAGTTTTGAATAAGCAGTGTAATGTTGTAGGTTTGCTGTGAAATCTCTGTATTTTCCACTTGTTTTCATAAATCCATATGGAACGTCCCTAATGCTTCAGTTTTAACTGCAGTTCTACTGTCTTTGTCAAACAGGCCTGACCTTTATCTCATTTACCTGGGAATAACCAGTGTAGGTCAAAATCCACCAGATTTGTGAGGGTTCAGTGCTAGAACATAGAGTGTTGCCGGCTCCATAGATCTGTGAAGGACAGCCAAAACCAGCCCACCAGATATCTGGTCCAGCCTTTCTAGGTAAGAACACGGCTTAGATGAGGTGGCCCAGCACTCTGTCAAGATGAGTCTTATAAGTGTCCAGTGCTGGGCAATCCACCACTCCTCTGGGGAGATTATTCCAATGTCTGACTGCTCTCATAGTGAAGAATTTTCTTCTGGTGTCCAGTTGGGATCTCCCCAGGAGTAACTTGCACACATTACCTCTCGCCTTTTCCATATGACTCCTTGTAAAAAGGGAGTTTCTGTTTTCTTGGTAGCCAGCCTTTAAATACTGGAACACGGTGATAAGGTCTCCCCTAAGCCTTCTTGTCTCAAGGCTGGACAAACCCAGTTCTCATACATAACCCTTTCCTCATACAGCAGTCTTTCCAGTCCTTTTGATCATCATTGTGGCCCTTCTCGGGGCCCTCTCCAAACTGTCTGCACCTTTTTAATATAGCAGGGACCAGAACTGAACACAGTGTTCCAGGTGTGGCCTGACAAGCACTGAACAGAGTGAGATGATGACCTTTTTATCTCTGCTAGTGATGCAATTGTTGATGTAACTCAGCATCCTGTTGTCTTTCTTTGCTGCTGCAGTACACTGTTCACTCCTACTAAGCTTACTGTCCACCAAGACCCCCAGGTCCTCCCCCATGGAGCTACTCTCCAGCCAGGTGGATCCTAGTCTGTGCTGCACTCCTGGGTTATGTTTTCCCAGGGGCAAGACCTTACACTTGCCCCCATTGAACTTTGTAAGGTTTTTGTTAGCCCACTCTTCCAGCCTGTCCAGGTCTTCCTGGAGAGTGGCTCTTCCTTCCAGAGTGTCTAATTCCTCACTCAGTTTGGTGTCATTTGCAAACTTCATCAGGGCACACTTGATCCCAACATCCAGATCACTTATGAAGATATTAAACAGTGTTGGGCCCAATACCAATCTCTGGGGGACCCCACTTGTGACCAGTTGCCAGTTTGAAAAAGAGCTATTTACCAGACTGAAGAGAACTTCACAAAGCAAAAGGATTCCAGAAAAGGAGCTACGTACATCCAGTGTTGCTGAGGCCCCTTCTATCAGGTATGAATTTGGGGTGTTACAGTGCTTTATAGATGGGTGACACCCAGACTGTGAAACCCCTACCTGCACCAAGCACTACTTATGAGTGGTGTCAATGAAGTGAAGGGCAGTTATTAAGAAATATTGTGTAATCTGATGTCAGTGAAACTATCAAAGCTTGGCCGTTTGCTTTTATTGGCTAGTGAGTATGAAAAAAGAGGTGCTGATGTTCAAAGAGGGCATCCTAGATTGAGTAGGGAAAAGAAAAAAAAAAATCACACAGCAGCCATTCATTAAAGGAGTTGAAATTCTTCCCCAGAGCTGTATGACTCCTCAGAAAGCAAATGATCATATGTTTTCAGACATATCTGATGAATTCTCTATTTTTATGCACTTTGCTTTTTAACTCTGCTACCTGAAATGCCCTTTTCCCCCTACAAGCACACTGTAGCTGTAAGAGAGAGAATGGGTGAAGAAAAGAGAGGTCACTTCAGGAAACATCCCACAGTTCAGCTGTTCCTCCTAAAGCATTTCAACTATCAGGACTTCATCTAACCATCCCTCCATGCATACCTGGAGCATTCCTCACAGAAGCACCAGGATACGTGTTCCTGTCCCAGCCATGAGTCACGGTAACTCATCCTCAAATAGAAATCAGCTTTATATGTTCTAAACCTGATGCACGCGCAGAAGACTCTTTGGAGATTTCCAGCTGGTCTTACTCGCAAAACATCTTGAGACACTCTCTTCCCATGGACATCCGAGACTTCTCACAGAGCATCCCTGTCTGTGGCCTTCTAGTACAGAACAGTACAAGTAGAAAAGATGTGAGCAAAGACAGGACCATCTTCAAAGCAAAGGTACGACAGAGAGATGACAGAATGAATGTGAGGGAAGTGAGGGAAACGAGTTGTGTCTTATGTTCTACTCCATGGTTTCCCAAACAACGTGGACGATTAGCACTACATGCCTTATCCTTCTGCTCTTTATCAGAACAGAACTCATATCCAGCCTGGGAAACAGGACAGTGTCTAAAACCATGAAACTATGCTCTTGTCATTCACATTTTCTTACTGAACTCTACCAGGCAATTTACAGGCCCTATTACTAGAACAGAGGAGAGATCTTGCCTCTTGCTTTGCATAAAGGTAGCGTGAGAATGGGGAAAAATCCTTCAGCCTTTCACTATGTGATTTGCAAATCACCTCTCCATCTGAGGAGCTCTGGATGAGCAAATATTAGTAATAATCTCTTTGCCTCAGCCAGAAGAAAATGAAGAGGTGGGAGGACAAAGTGAACCCTTGTGTTGAAATCATGGAAGGGTTTTGCCTTTGCCTTGCAGTCCAACACACACATCTTGGCATGCATGTAGCACCTGGACAAGCACTCTTGCTCCCAATTTTCTTCCTGATGAGACCACCCATGAGCAGTGGAGCAGGATGGATTCAGAAGGATGGAGGGGTATGTTGGCCATGCATCCCATCTCCATCACCGGAAAGAGCTCATTGCATGGAAAAAACAAGAACACATTCCACTGGTGCAATCAAAAAAACATTGACCTCATTGGGACATAACATTGGTGTTATTATGATGTTGGGGCGAGAAGTGTCTATTTATCCTCCTTTCATTTCTTATTAAAAAGCATAGCCCACGTTAGAGCTGAAGAGAGCTGCAACACAGAGGAGACATTATTCTCAGCTTTGGATTAAGATCAGTATTTTAATGAAAGCACTTATTAGCCCCAGCTGGGGCTCAATTTTCCAGTGAGTTGGGAAAAAAAAATATATTGCCCTGGCCATTCTTCTCTGGGGATTGTGCAGAGACATCTGAGAGTATCAATTACTGATCATAATACTCTATTGGAAACGAATAGCTGGGGAAAAGCCTCTGGCTGGAAAAGACTGGATTGCTTTACATTTTAAAGTATAGGTTTTGGCTATATGGTGTCCATTTTTTTTCCCACTCTGGGATCCCAACTGCTCTCAACAGGCTGCAGTAACCCTGCCCTTGCCACCTTCTCTCACTAGTGCCACCTCGCCAACCATCAGAGGAGGCTCAGCTCTCTGCAGAGACCACAGCTGGCCTTGGGCTGTTCGATGCCTGAAGATGAGCACAGTTTCAAGGTTCCTCCTACAGGCTGTGCACATCAATTAGAGCCACCCAAACCCTTTGCCTTAGGGAGAGGGACACTCCGTGTACTCTGTCTTCCAAAAGCCACAGCAACACAAATCTCCTTTGGCCTTTCATGTGCCCACACAGGTTCCTGCCCATGGAAGTGCGAGATGGGCTGGTGTAATTCCTGACTTCAGACCCTTCCCAGAGCCTTAACTCTGAATTCACATACATCCCTTACTGCCCTGGGGGGAGGAAGGAGGGTTGCCCAGGGGTTAAAAGCAATCTCCTGCTGGCCAGGTCTGCTGCAGCCCCTGCCATGACACTGCAGCAATCCCTGCACTGTGATGGGAGGGTGTCCTGTCACCCAGGCAGGGCAAGGGTGACAAAGGGAATTCACTGCCATGTCAGTTACTTGGTTTTGACAAAATTACTGTGTGGGAAGGGAAGCATTATTCAGCCTGCTCAGCGTGTTTCCTCCTCCCTCCTGCAGTTATGGAGTGGAGGAACAACTAAATGGACACGAGGTTATTCCTGAAGAACACAGAAGCTAACATGCCCCCTTGAATGTTTGTACCATCTGGTGACTTAGGCACCCAGGCCATATCAAAACAGGCTTGGGAAGATTTGTAACTTAAAGCAGTGATGAAAAGAAGGTGAGTGAGCAATGATGAAGGGGGCAATCAGGGTCTGCATGTCAGACAGACCCTGAGCAGGGATCTTGCAGTGTGAACTAAAAGGTGATGCCATCTCATACAATACCTGATCCAGGGTCTAATATGAAATCAGAGCAGAGCTAGGGGAATCTGATATTTCAAAATTAAACATCTCAAAATGCACAACAGGTTCATAACCAGGGGCAGATCTCTGCCTTGTTCTGCAAGCAGGGTATGGAGATGTGCATGTGTGATGTTACATTTACAAAAGAACTGGCACGAGGTGCAGTGGCCAGCAGCAGTGGGTGGGATGTCCATGGGGTCACCCGCTTTTCCCTCATGGCCCCCAGGGGTGGAGAGGGTGGCAGCACTTTACTCCTGCCCCAAGGGATCGAGCAAGGGGCAGAGGGAGAGACATCCACAGATGTGTGCCAGCAATTTCTGGAAAAGTTTAAAGCTGTCTTCATGTGAACAGCTGCACTGAACCATAATGGATGGTCACTCTCAAAGGCAAACTGTAAATTCCCCAACAGTACAGGCTGTGTGTGTGTGTGTGTGTCTGTGAACCACATGTTTCCCTGGGGCTAGGGGCTGCAGGGGAGGACAGGGGGGATGGGAGGGAAGCCCATGCCAGCAGTTGCCAGGTTGAAGGTTTCCCATTCTTTCAGTTGTAGTAGCTGGAGTTATTTTTCTTCATTTGGAATTTCAGGTCTGGATGGATTTTATCAGAATATCAAACCAATAAAACACTCTATCTGGGAACCTGTTCTCTAACAGCCATTGGAAAACAAACTCAGATTTGAGGAGCTGACTCCTGGCTATCCTGGGACCAGGTAGCTCAGGAGTTTCATGAGAAAGCAAAGGAAATCACAAGCGTGTTGTCCTTGAGAATATGGACACCCCTTGAGATTTGGTTATCATTTTTATTCCCTTCATCATTCCCATAACCAGTTCATCCCAGCTGAACTGGGAGCCTAATTCTTTGCAGGGAACGGAAGAGAATATGCATGAAATCCAAACCTTGAAGGCCTTTCCCACCTTTTAAAATGAAAAAAATCCCTGCTGCTGGCCCTACACTATTTTCATAGCCTTGTGGTAACACAGGGGCTGAAGAGGCACCTCTTTAGACCTAAACCCCAGCCAGTCTAACATGACAAATTACAGCCCCTCCAAGCACCCTCCAGCCATGGACACAGCGTAATACCCACAGCTGCTCTAAGCCCAAAGGCAGATGCTAATCGTCATCTCATGGAAATAAGCAATGAGCACCTGAAAAGAAACTGAGTCCGAGCATCACACAGACCAGCCATTCAGCTCAGGCCAGTCCCATTAGATTTGGTTGACAAAAGAATCCAACGTGCACATTTATNAAAATAAAAAAGAAAGAAAGAAAAAAAAAGAGAGAAAGGAAAAAAAAATAGGAAGAAAAGTTTTCCCTTCTGAATGGAGAGTTTCTGTAGCCCAGCCTCCCTCCTCGTCAGCAGACAGGGTGGAATTCCCAGGCTACGGGGGAGATCTCCTGGGGCTGATCATGTTCTTAAAGGCATGTTCCCAATCAAGAAGGCTGGGATGAGGCATAATAATTGCATAGGCTTCCTGAGAACTGGCTTAATATCCCTCAAGACTGATTTAACCTAGTTTTTCATTCTGCTTTCACATCAAAAAATAAAGATCTGTCTATATCTTGATATACTGCAAATCAGGAAATGGAGGCGTATGGTATATCTCATCCTCCCCTGCCTGGAGCTCTTGGAGGCACGCTGCCAAGGCAGAGCTGCCTTTGCTTTTGCAGACACTTCCATTGTGTCAGCAAAGCTGTTCCAATTAACACTGGTGAGAAAGAGAAACTAGTGGCCTGTTAAAGGTCTGAGAGTCAGGAGATATCTAATCCTGTGCTGGCACAGGTTTTTATGTCCTTGAAATTCATGGATAATAATTAGTACCATTATTAGCCTACATCACACACCTATTGGTCTGTAAAGACAAACGAGGATGGAAAGCTTTATAGGCTCAGGGCCATAGCTGACTATAATTATCATTAGCACAAGGATACTGAAAACTGTGTCTATATTATTGGGCAAGTGCCAACCTTGCTCTTACCTTTGGAGTCTCAGGAGCACCTTGAGGTAGTCCTGAGTTCCAGAGGCACAGGCTGGTACTCCCCTTTCCAGCTGAGCTCAGGCTGTCGACCTTCTGGCAGGCAATCCCAAGAGGTGCTGGGAAAGACCCCAGACCACTGCGCCTGCCTGATGCTGTACATGTGCTGTCACTGCAAGTCCAGATGGGAGAGACAGAGGTTATCAGCTCCAAGTCAGCTGGAGAACCTGCCTGCAGCAGATATCCATGCTGCTAAGGGCACTTAAAAGCAGAGGGCAGATCCACAGCTCCAGCCCAGGGAACCAGCTGGGTAAATCCCAGGGAGCACCCAGAGATAAATAATGCAGTCTGGCTGCAAAGCCACATAACAGTGTAGATGCAGACACGTTAGTCTGTCTTGCCTGCAGAAACACTGGGCTTTTCTGTTCCACAAGAATGGGGTAAGCCTTTTCTGTAGGGACACAGCCATCAGCCCCCACTTTGACATTAGTACAGAGCATGCTGGACTAGTGTCAGAAGTGAGCTGGTTGCTGTAAAGTTATCTTTAGACTGTGCTACACATGATTATAGAGAGACTGTAATCGTAACTGGCCTTCTTCTTAACAGGTGCTTTGAATCCTATAATAAATGAATGCCCTACAGACCAAGACATAATTATTTTACATTGAATGCTGCCAGTTTGGAGTTGGGACTCCCAATTCCAGCTTTAACAATACAAATCTCAAACAGCAGAGTGAAAAACTAGCTCTGATATGTGTACTAACACATACTTTATAATTGGACTGCAAACATACTCCCAAACACTACACAACATCATCGTGGTACAATATATTTGCTAGTTTGGTGTCCATTACTAAGCTGTCTCAGCACAGCAGACATGTCTGTGTGACAGCTGGGCAAGTCACGTTTGATGTCACATTTTTGATGCAACAGGGCATTTGCAAAGCCCAAAGTGTAAATTTTGTAAAATAAATTTAAAAATTTAAAAAAGAAATAAAGGAGCAGATTAATTAAATTATGGGACTTTGGGTCACAAATTGTGCCTCTGAGCCATCCTGCTGAATACTAATGCTCCTCTGTCAAGCATGATCCCATATAAAGCTGCACCTTGTCTGGCTCAACCAACCATGCAAGTCCCTTGGCTCCCTTAGATCCAAGATGGGAAGAAACAATAGCCCCTTAAAACACCTGGGACCAGTTCCCAGGTTTCTTACCCATTCTGAGCTCAGTCTTTACTCCGGCTGCAGGCAGTGGCAGCTTTACCCGAGCTTATAGTCCCAGTGTCCAGACTTTGACAGCTCTAGATGTCACCATCTCCAGCAAGAAATTGGCTTCAAGTCCAACAGCTTCACTTAATTTTGCTGGAATCATTCTCTGCTCTTTGATGCAGTGCTGCATCCCATTGCCCACGACAGCTCACGCAAAGATAGGGCAACGTAAGATGAAACAGGCAGTTTCCATCAGTCTCCTAAGCAGACGTGGGTGAGTGCGGGCTTCACTACAGAAACTCTACAGGCCACATTTTTGGCAGATCCTGGGCTATATAAACAAACAGGCAACATGACCTGAGCTCCCATAAATTTCCTGAAAATCCTTAATGACTCTAAAGACTTAATAAAGTGTTTCACAGCAGAGGCAGCAGCCAGTAATTATGGTTTTGGAATCAGCGAAGTAGCAAGCCAAAGTCCAGCTCTGCGATTGGAAACACAAGCAGTAATAATAGCTCTTTCAGAGCACAACACGCTTCTTTTGCCATCATATACCGTGCTCTGTGAGCTGGTGCGTTCCTAGCCAAGCATGCTGTCAGCAGAAGCTTTAATCAAAGGGCAAAATACATTAAATATAGAGACAAATTCTTGCAGATGGAATTGTGAAGCATTGTGATGGTGTAAACTGTATGCTGAATGACCACGATTTAGCAAAAATTATAAGGGGGCAGCTACAGGCTCTAAATGCCAGGCTTCAACTGGAAGTAGGACATGGTTTGGGACCTGCCCTCATGTAAGAGGGTTGTCACCTCTGTACCATGCTCCTGGCATCCATACACTGGGGCACCAACAACACATCTGCATGCAGCTGAGGGCACATTAGCTGAAGCAGAGTTAGAAGAGAGGAACAAGAGAGAGGGGTCGCAGCTCCCACAAACACCCCTCCAGATTCAAGTGAAGACACCATCTCTCACTGGTCATTCAGATCATCAGGACTCTGGGAAACACAAGCTCACACATTGCTTGGAAAGGCTGCCAGTCCCGACTTACTCATCTATCACATTGCTCTGGCTGTATTTAAAATGTTTGTCATCAGCATTTAGGTCATCTATTCACCTTTATACGTGGTGCTGTTAGCAAAGCTCCTCTTTTAAAGACTACTGAAGGATTTTGAAAGAAAGCATGCCTGTTAGTTTTTCCTTTGCCTGTCATTACACAAGAGCAGTGCTTGAGATCCAAGTTTCTATTAAAAAAGAGGACTAAGTTAAGCTCTTACATGATGTCTCTAGAGACGCATCAGACAGTGCTTTCTTACACATTCCTTGTAGAGCAACAGGAAAGTTTGTATACCAACCCAACTACAGCTATTCAACTGTAAAATCCCTTAGAAGGACATCTATCCACAAAACAGCAACCAAACTCCTCTGAAACTTTTAGGCAGTAGAAAAGAATTTTACGTCTAATGCCTTAATCATAGAGTTGGAGGTCTCCACTGGTCCGCATTACTGATGGCAACAGGAGAGCCACATATGGGTGAAGATGAAAAGTCAAGATAAAGGGAATTTCAAGGAAGCAGAACTGAAATGCACAGTGAGCCCTACACTGCCAGCCATTGTGTTAGACTGCTTCTGGCGAGTGTCCTATTTCATAAATCATTGCAGAATTTGTTAGCTGTTTCTACAAATTTAGAAAAAAATTATCTCATACACCTACTGCAATCAGTAATGCGCTAAAGCAAGTAAACATCAGATTTGTTAATGTTTCCAGAGATCTTTCCATTCCATTGGTTCAATTTCTAGAACACGAATGTAAATAGCTTAGATTACTTATCTCATTAAAAAAAAAAAAAAAAAAAAGAAAGAAAAAAAGACCTCTCCATTTTGCAGCTATGCAGCCAGCAACCCGTACAGACAGCCCTGGGATACCAATAAATAATACAACCTTCAGTTCTTCTTTAGCAAAACAGATGAACTTTTTACTTGTTCTTCTCTTACTGATGTGTTTGGAAAACACAGAAAGGAAAAAATTGTCAGACAAAAATAGTCTACGTGTCGCTTCAAACCAATCACCTGGGACCTGGACTCAAAGCCCATTGAAGTCAGTGGAAAGATTCCTCCCGACTTCCATGTGGTTTGGCTCAGACCCACACGAATGTGCTTTTTGCAGGTGTAAGCTTACATGTTTCTTTTTAAATTGTCTGAACAAAGACTGCCCTCAAGAACCACCTTAACCACAGCTGCATTTGTCTCTAACAGGGAGCTTCCACTCTGCCTTCAGCAATGCTCCTGGTCAGGGGCCAAATGTCCAAGCCAGTACATCCCTCTATCTTCTCCTCCAAACCTGTCATTTTTGTATGGCCCACATTTCTAGGTGTCCAGACTCACAGATCTGGCCTGTCTCTCTCTGCATATTTTGCCTCCATGGCTAACATCACTGCCACTCAAGTACCTGTGTGACCATCAGAGGTTACCCAGGAACTGCAAAATTAACCTCCACCAGCCTGCTGGGAGCTCCTCTTGGGAAGTGGATCTGGTCTCTGCTGCTGGCAGAAAGGACAGGGCAGGGGAAGAGCAGTACATGGCAAGTAGCGTCATCATGATTTTCATATACATTGCTATGTGTATTAATAACAGCACTCCTTTCATTTTATCCTTTTAGGTAGTCCCAAGCAAACTGTCTTCTGAATTTGTCGCTTCATATTCCAGAATATTGAACCAGCAAATTTTGCTCCATCTGGAGGTAAAAGAGCCAGTTATATTAACTTTTTAGCTTATTGTGCATGGAACCTAACTCAAAGTGTATCAGGCTCAGTGCCTAGAAGGCTCCACCACGTAACACAGAGATCAGTAACAACCAAGAAGTAAGATAAGCTCCCACCAGCAGTTCTGGAGTTTGGTGCAGAAGGAAGAGGTGCCCATATTAACAGTAGTTATGCAAACCAAACAGAAAGTGAAATCAATGTGAACCTTGCCTAAATAGGTCACTTATCTGCTTGGGTCTTCCCTTCCACCCCCCTGCTCCCTAAATGGTCTTTGAACATTCATAGTTCTTCAAGTCACCAAAGGGGCAATTACACACTCCACTAAGCACAAAAACAAAACTTGCATAATATAGTGTTGAACTCAGAGGGTTAAAGGACGCCCCTGGGAGCAGCAGCAGCGACATATAAGCATGTTGAATGTTCCTTCACCTGATTGCTCATTAAGCTTTGGCATGGTTCCATCTATGAACTCACTGCCCCAAAACAGGCTTACTTCCCAATACTGGGTTTAAATGTACAATACAAACAGGTCCTGGGATGGACAAGTGCAGAGAATCCAAATGTGCAAAAGGTAAGCCAGACCCTGAAATCCACGGTACTGCAGGTGATCTGTGGCTTTTCACAAGCTGAAAATGTGTATGAAATGTGCCAGGGACAACACATGCAAGGATTTACTAATTTTGCCAGAAGTTAAATGGCTCCATCTCTAACACTTGAGCATAGGATAAGGAATCGGGAGAGATTGGCTTTCTGCCTGGTTCTGCTGCTCACTCCCACGCTGACACTAGGTCACTTTCAGCACTGTACCTTCCCCCATGCCTCAGTTTCCCCACCTGTGTTGTGCGGGTCTGTGGAGCAACACTGCTGCATGTATTTTTTAAAGAAAGGAGTGCTGAAAAGAAAGCCAAAAGAGGGAAGCAGAGAATGGAAAAGCAACTCCTTCCAACATCAGTCAACCCTTACTTTGACTGTATAAGAGCCACAGAAGAGGTGGAAGGAACCACGAAGGCTGGAAGCACTAGGTTTCAGACGAGTCCATCATGACAACTGTGCTTCTTTAATAGAGGGGACAGTTCAAATCAGCAGCCCTATGCTTGGTTCTCCTGGGCTTTGCTCCCTGCCAACAGTATTCAATGTACTGCTTTGTCTTTCAGAAAGAACATGTAATTGCTATAGTTCATTATTTACAGATGTGCAGATATCTGAATCTACTCAACGACCATACTGCACTGCCAGCCAGAGCCAAGAAGTTAGGTTCACAAGAGGCTTAGGAAGGCTATCCTGACAGATAAGAATTGGGTTTCTGGTGTTCAGTTCAAGCCATTTGCCTCTTGAAAACACCTGCTGGTTTCTTCCCTTGCACTCACAGGGAAGCAAAAGACGATTTCATGCTATTCCTTATCTGCCTCCTCTGTATCTTTTTGTCAGTTCCCACCAGTGACTTCCCTATCAGGTGTCACACATCTGGGAGAGGTGTAAAACTGACAGGCAGAGAGATGCCTGCCCAACCATGTTTTCCCAGTGTAAACATAGTTCACTCACTGGGGTCAGTGGTAGGTAAATAACTGGAGACTCTGGAGGTTCTCCCCAAGTTTGGGACAGTATCAACTGATACTATCCTGGCCCTGTCAGAGCTAACATCAAACATATGTTGAATTTAATACTCTTGCAAAATGATAACACCACAGTGCTATGGTAGTCCCCAGAGTGACTCCCTTCAAGACCAAGACAGTGGGAAGATGAAGAAGCATTCATGTCTCGAGCATGCTTGGGAGGAAGGGAGCAGGAACCCAACAGCCCACCAAAAAGGGTGTAGCACAAGGAGAAGAGCTGATATAAGGTGAGCATTTCACTTTTACTTGGGAGGATTAAAGTCTTTAGAGGATGGGCTCACAATCGTGCAGCACTGCTCCATTTTTGAGAAGAGGGTGGGGGATCACTATGCACAAAGACAAATAACTTCCTAGTGAATACTGCACCATTTGATGGCAAAGAAACCCAGAGCAGGTCCCAGGTGCCTGGAAGTGGACTGGCAAGGACCAGTCATATGTGATAGATGGCATTTGCAAATCACTAAGGTTAAAAAGTCCTGATAATAAAAAAAACACAAGCTAAGAAATTTGGGGCATCTCCAAATTTCCGTGCATTTATCTAACACTTGTCAGGCAAGTTGAGATTCCTGTTTTACATGTCAGCACCTAAAGGCACAGAAGCAAAGTGACTTTCAGATCATCTCTGAAAACAATGGGGAGTTGGAAATTAAAAAAAAAATCCCATCTCCTGGGCTAATGCCTCAATCACTAGCCACTTTCTTAAAGCACCAGGCAGCTAAAATACTGGCTATGTTACAATAGTATGGGGTAGAAGATAACAGGATTTACAGGGTTAGGTTTAACAGGATTGAAGGTTAACAGGATTTTAAGGTTAGGGTTTAAAATAACACCGCAAAAATGGAAATCCACAGTTATGAAGAACAATCTGTATTATTCACTTCTTTCTCCCTGACTCTGCACAGACTGTAAATTAACCCAGATCAAGAGACGTCACCAGCCAGTGCTGTCCTTGCCAGCTCAGAGCACTGGACTGGCAGACAGGATACACAGGGGATTTATTTTCCATGCTCTGACACTGAGCTGTTATGTGACACCATGGAAAGTCACATCACACTTCTGCTCCTTCTCTCACCAGCTGTTAGTTTAGGTTATTATTGTTATTAATTACTATTATTTCTACCCCTGCTGCTATAGGCACTAACACAGGAACCCCCTCAGATACCACGATCTCGTTGTGCAAATTACTATGAGCACAGAATTCTGTAAAAAAAACATCAAACCTCTTCTCACAGGAGGAATTTATGCCCTAAACCAAAAGAAAACAGGTGGGAACAGGCAGATAGTAGAGTGCTAGCACTGGGGAGTCAGGGCTCACAGAGCGCCCTGGCCGAAAGGGCTGGTGTCTTCTGGGGTTACTAATCATCACCATGGTATCAGCAATACACAGTTTATATGCAGCAAAGCTTCTGGGATGTACACAGGGGATTAAAGCACAGGGAAACAGATCCTGAACCACCAGGAGAAAATGTTCAATTCACGCCTTTAGTCATTTCTGACAACTGTGCTCCTGCGTATCTGAACCTCCCCGAACATCGCTGGTTACAAGTATTTGACACAAAGCAATGCCAGGAAGCACTTTTGCTTGCTTTTGGTTTTCTGTGGATGCAGAATCCTGCCTAAAAAATCACCAGCTAGAAATACTGGACTGTCGTGGCTTCATGGCCTGGATTTTTCTTCCAGCACCATGAGATTTCAGACGGGTGTGCTTCTTGGTGTGCTATGCCTGGTATGTACTGGATTTGATTATAGGTTTTCTTGCACTTCTATCTTCATTAGTTCTACATCACAGAAAGCGTGGAATGCATGCATTGCCAGCCTAAGAAAATTAAGATGTGACATTGTTTTTCAAGGACATATGCTTGGGGCATATGTTTTTTCCGGCTTCTCCTCTATCAATGCATAAATCCCAAAAGGAGCTATCAACAAAAATAAAGAGAACCGTGCTGACCCAGATTTAGGCTTGGGGTTTTTTTCTTTCATTCTTTCGCTTCTGAAGGCCAGAGACAGAACAGAGGCCACAAGCAGAGCTGCCAAAACACATGTGCATGTTGGACATTTTTGTCTGAAGACACTATGAAGTGCTAAAATATTAAATATGACAAGCAGAAAGGTTTCCTCTGGCCTTTGGAGGAGTTCTGCAAATGGCCATAAAAATGTAAAATAAGAATGCTGAATAATCAAATGTGGCTTCTTTTTTTAAATGTAAATAGTAAAAACTAAGCGTTAGTGAGTTGAGGCTGAGTCCTGGAGACTCCACACTTAAAAGGAGAGACAGCCCTGGGCAGAGCTAGGACATGAGCCCTGCTCCTTCACCTGCCCTGGAGGGATCATGTCTAGGACTCAGAAACATACAGGGTCCCACTAGCAAACATCCTGATTTGTGAGTTTCAGGACCAGACATATTTGGATCAGAGGTTTCTTTGCAACATCCAAACCAGGCTCTGGAATTCAGAATAAGCTTGGCTTTCCAGTGCCCCTCTTCCACTCCGAATTGCTCAGAACCAGACTTTGGATTTGTGGCTGTTTTCCAGTCCTAACGATCTACTCAGATCTTGACTTCTCCAGCATGACTGCTGGCAAGGAGAGGATGCAGAGAAGAGATATTTGAAAAAGCAAACTCTCGCCTTAGGTGAACTCAGCAGTGACCCCCCAATTCAACTCCCAAAGGTCAGTAAACAGCCACTGAATGGCAGTGACAAACACTGCTGACAAGTTTGAGGACAAGCCGGGACATAAAGTCCACTCTCATCCCCCAAGCGTGCCGTATTACTTATCATCACTGCTATTATTTAGCCATTTGCACCACGCTTGCCCCCTCCACCATGCAGCACCAGAGACGGGGCGCTCTGAGACAGCGACGGTCTGGGATCGTAACAGAGTGTCTAAACTGTGTTGGTGGCACATTTTTTTTTATTATTATTATTTTTGTCTGCAAAATGCACTGAAGTAAATACCAAGTAATTATGGTGTTCTGAAGTGACCTTATGGAGCATGTGCTCGAGTCCATGGACCTCGGCCAAAGCTACTATTGTGGATTTCATGCCAAGGCTTGGGAGAACCCTGGCTCCCTCCCATTGTTTTCTTTGGCTGGGCTCTATGGATTCTCAGCCTGGCAAGAAAGCCCCATTTTAAAAGTACTGGCAAACATCGTGCAGTTTGTCACACCACGGCTTATGATTTAGGACCTTGATTTAAGCTCAACACTGGGCTCTTTTGTTTAGCTGTGTTGGTACATCATTTGCAACTTTGTATTAGTTAATAAACGTCAGTCGGGTAAGAGCATGGCATGTCCAGTATTGCGGAGAGGATTTTCCCTTGAATATACAATCCGTAGTGGGAATGACTGAAGGAAATTGAAACAGCTCTATCCATCAGCCAGGGGCTTAAGCTCATGTAAACAAGGCTTTCTGATACAATGGATGCTTCAGTGACAAAACCATCTTGCTGCATACCTGGGTAAACCCAGAGCTGGAAGATAAAGATTTGCACTTCTCTTTTTTGTTTAATATAAACTGTTTTTGTTTATGATTTGACCTCAGAAATGCAGGTGAAATTTGAGGGGGTTAAAAAAAAACCACAAATACACAAACCCACCTCTCTGGGTCCACAAATCCATCTTACAGCTCCTTCAGGCTTTGCTAGTACATAGTTATAAGCAAAAAATGACTCTGCAAAAAGCAGCCTTTTGGTAAAAAAACAGCTCTTGCGCACTTTGTGTATTTTGGAAGCCATATTTGATTATTTTACTGGCTAAGGACAGCAAAAACCAGACACTGAGATTCAGACTCTTCCAAATCCTCTGTGCATGGGGAGGAGGGGTAAGAGGGCAGGCTGAATATTTAAAATCAAACTAGTGTGAAGGAGAAAAGTCTTCTTTTAGAAACAGAGTCAAATAGCTCAAAGTTTCTGTACCTTTGTGACTGGCACTGCTGGAACCCAAAAGAAAAAAACAGCCCTCTATGCTGCTTATTGATTAGAAATTAATTAACCAGCCAGCTTCTCCCTGAAATAACTGTCACTTTTTTTGCTGTCAAACTAACCAAGAATAATAGACTACAATTATTAAATCATGATACAAATGCAAATGAGCTCATAAACCAGCCAATTAATGATCATACTGGATCAAATCACTAGTGACAGTTGGCCAATAACATGGCAGAGATGAAGCTTAGACTGGGGTCAATGCCTGCTCATACTGAGCCCAGAAAATTAAGGATGTGGTTGGTGCTACCTCTTGGCCCCTGCAGCCTTTACAGATTCCTCCGGGATCCAAATAGACAAGGAAACGCTTCATTTCTTCCACCTTTAAGTCCAGACCTATCTTTGCTATAGAGCACTTGGCAATTCCTGCTTTCTCCCTAGAGAGCTTTGTTGGTTGTATTTTAGTTTCTCTGTGGGATTTGAGGGAGGACTGCTCAGAATCTGGGCTAGGAAATGACAAGTGGTGCTACTCCAATACAGATATCTACACAAGAGGCTATCACTTCCAACTCTTACTGTCTCTCTACCACCTCAAAAGTGTAAGTGAAAAACATTAGAAGGAACTGTCTGCCAGTATGTTATCTATATTGATAAAATAGGGGAAAAGGAGTAATGTTGCTTCATAACAAACAAGAGACAAGCATGACATGAGTCACTCTCTGGAGTCTTACGGCATCAAAGTTTGGTGATGTCACCTATAGTCTGTATCTAACACCAGTGGGTTTCTCTGGGCTCCTGGCTGACCAGTTTGACCCAGCACAAACACAGTTTTCTCCTTTTACACATCTTGTCTCAGAAAACACAGAAATCATCCTTGCTTTGTGGCACAATGTTGGAAGTATGGGAGTATGACCATATTCTGCTCACACATAACCATGGTTATAATTCCATCTTGCTCCAGTCCCTAGAACTTCTCCAGAGAATTTCTAACCAAACCAGGTTAGCAAAAGCTAACCTTGATCAACATGTAGCAAACTGGATCCCTGAACAGGTTGGAAAGTGGTGGGTCTTTCACAATATGTCAGAGCATCCACAGGCAAGGTCCAAAAAGCATGGAATAAACCAGAGCCAACTGCATGCAAGGTGTCTCAGCACCCATCTCCGGTGGGCTGTGGAAGGCTTCCACATGGCTCAGTCTCAACATATTAATGGACATAATTTATAATCTGATGAGCTGCTGCAGTTTCTGTCTCAAAAATTCTCACGGCTTTTCTTAAATACACCTTAAGGTTCCTTTACAACCAACTGGAAGTTGATAAAACAACCAGTCTTGGAGGAAGAGGGTAAAGGGTCACCCTCCAGTCACAGGACCCAGTGTCAGACCTGTGCTACAGCTCATTGGTACAAATCCCACTTAAGCTAAAGAAAACTAAAACGTGTATACATCCAAGCCCACTCTCATGTCTATGTACACTTCACACCATCCCCTGTGATTTCTGGTCCCAAGTTCACACCCAAACAGGAAAGGGACTATTTTTTGCTTCAGGTGTGACTGAAATCTCACTCAACTCACCATGCTCATGAGAATTCAACACTGGATCTCACTGAACAGCTGACCTGACTTCAGTCTTGCCACTTGAGGCCAAATCCTAAAAGAAACCACCTGTGGTATTTCAATAATATTAAATCCAAGCTGACTTCAGCCTTGTACCTGACTCACATCCAGCATCAATTTCCTTGGCCCACTTCTAGACTCTTGCTGTCAGCACTCCAGGACTGAGAGTCATGGAAGAATAAGCTGCATTCTGTTAAACCTCATGGCCAACGCTGCCAGCTGAAGTGTTATCCCTGCTATCCGTACTGGGGATGGGGTATGAAACAGAAGAGTTTGTTTTCCAGATCTGATGCAAGGTTTCAGCTATTCAGCTTGCAGTTTCGACTACAAGGGGAGTTAGCCAGCTCTGACAACATATGGATGCGGTTCATGGTACTAGCTGTTTCCTATAAGATCTGGAAAGGTCTGAGGCATGACTCTGTCTTACTGCAGCACTTGGAATTGGCAGTGATGCACCTGAAGAGGAATTCCTGGGAAAGGCCAAGGCCTCTCCAAGGATGGTCCCCAGTCCTGGCACTTGCTCCCTTTGTAGTACACCAGCTTGAGTGCAATATTGCAAGGTTTGCTCGTTTAGCCAGCATCTGGCTGGCTGCAGGACATAGCACTGTTTGCTAGTGACTGAATAGGAAAACTAATTTATTGTTATCTCTTTTGGTCATATTTATATACCTGTTTCTAGTCTCTCAGCTTCTCTGTACTGGACAGTAATAAACTTTGTGCTAGGTTAGCATGTCAAACACACGTACCATCTATCTCTGCAGAGGGGAAACCGTATGAATTGAAGACACATTAGGTCCTTTCAACCACAGGCCATACTGATCATGGAATTTAAACACTAAACACAGCCTACTGATTTGCTGTTTTAAATACATCATTTTTCAGCCCCATCTTCCTCAGATCCTGCAGAAGCTTGCAGATCTACCCTTGAGGCAAAATTATATCCAAAATGCTTCTTCATCTCCAGTCTTCTGTTCTCCTTCCCATACTTCCTCTCCTGTGAACCTGAACTGTTCCCAGAGGCCATGCCCAGGCAACAGGGCAGGCACAGATCTCCCGTGCACCCCAGAGCTCAAGAGCCCAGGTGCCCACACATCCTCCCTCAGGATAAACCTCTTTCCAAGGTCCTTGTTTCTTTTAGAAATATACCCAAACAGAAACATACCCAGGTGCACGCGGAGGGAAGAAGCTGGGATGAGTTCAAACAGTTTCTCCCGATTGCAAGACCAGAGGATCAGGGATATGGGGTGCCTTCACCCACACCACAGGCTCAGGCAATAGCTCCAGATATTGCTCGTCCAATTGTCAATGCCACAGCACAGGGCAAAAGAAGGTCTCCATGAAGGGAGCCGAAACCGCTGTCTTCTTAATAGGAGGACAAACCTAGCACGTAGCAGTGAGCAGCACCAGGTTCTGGCCCTAATGCTGCCAAAACCATAAGGGAAAGGGGATGTTGGCAACCAGAAAATGAGAATTTGGATGTGTAGTGCAGGTTCATCTCGCCAATTTAGGTATAAACGAGCAGAAATGCAAACACTAGCCAGAATTGTTTATGATCTGAGCAGTGACCTGGCATCTGCCACTTCATCACCCATTTCTATTAGAAGAGGTATCCTTGACTCTACCACTAGGACAGAGGAAGTTGCTTCAACTATGTGTATATATGTGCTAAAAAATGTAACTGCAGTTACACTCCTGTATCAAAACGAGTGAGGGGCACCAGAGGTTCTGAGGACAGGACAGCAACTTCATCCTTGTGCAGAAAAGATTCACTGAAATTAAGATAACAGGAGCAAGAAGATGTATAAAAGGACCAAAGGAGAACATACTGCCTTTTTCCCTCAAGGGCCTGATACCACAATCTTTAAATCAATGTCAAAACTCCCACTGCATTTAGAAAAGAATTTAAATATTTTGGGAAAAAAATGTATTTTGTACAAAATGTCATTTGTGTCGAAAGAATGTTTGGACAAGAAAATAGTAACTATTATTATTGGCATTATCACAGAAATAAGGCCCCAGTTGTCCTTTCTTAGAAGAGTTAAATTTCTCTTATTATGAAACAGGAAAACAATCTCTGAAAGGAAGAATTTTCCAGCCAATGCCCATCCAAAACTCCAGGTCACTAGCAAATATATCTAAATACACAATAAGGTCACACAAAGAAATACGGAGAACAGTCCTCTTTGTCTAGAATATTAAGTACTGGAACAAATAACAGCAACATCCTTATGAGTTATTCACATTTTTCCCAGCCTGACTCTTCTTGGCGACTCACGCAGGGAACAGAGGGCCTGATATGCCAGGTTGACCCTCCTCAAGGGGAAATCTGTAGTCTTCCTGGTGCCTGGAACAGACATATCACAAGGAAACTCCCCAGCCTGGTGAGGTCATTGGACTATTCCCCTTTATTGATCTCCCAGACAGGTGGGGAGGAAGCTGCATCCCATAGTCTGAGGGGATTGAAGAGGGACTTCAGAGCCCTGGAACAGTTGGTGAAAGAGTCTGGGGCACAAGTTATCTTCTCTTCCCTCCTTCCACTTGTAGGTGATGATGCGGGGTGGGATAGGATCCAGTCCACAAGCACCTGGCTCCCAAGCTGGTGCTGCAGGCAGGGCTTTGGGTTCTTTGATCACAGCTGGTTTTATAAGACACCAGGCCTGATGGTAAAACATGGGAAAGGCTGAACTACCGGGGGGGAAAGGGTTCTGGGGCAAGAGTTAGCAGCACTCATTCATAGGGCTTTAAACTAGATTTGAGGTTGTAGCTGGGGTTGCACTGTCGGGGCAGTATCTTAGTACTAATGAAGACCAGAAGGCCTCCCACCCCCCTAGGGCACAGTCAGCATGCTCAGCTCATTCCCCAAAATGCCTGTACACCAACGCACGCAGTGTGGGCAATAAACAGTTGTTTCCTACAACTCTCATGCTACTCAGTCCCATCTCCTTATTGCTTTCATCTTCTCTGCTGTCCCTTGGTCCTTTTCCCCTTGCGTTATTTTGTGTCAGAAGCGGCTGGGCTTTCTCCAGCTATGAGCCTTAGCAAGGAAACTTACAGTTGACACGGGTCTGACCACAAGTCTGTCATACCAACCTTTAGAGGGCAAAATACAGGTTTGATCAGTTTACAGATCAGAGCTCCCTCACCTACTATTCTAGTCAAAACCAGAAATTATGCATCTAAATTATAGTTCACTCAGTTCTTACAAGTATTGTATAAATGTATCTTAATGGTTACTTTGAATACCTCACTGCATTTCAGATCCTTCTCAGCACATTTCTTACCCCATATATATACACCCTATATATTCATTTCTCATAATGTAGTACTACCTTGATGTTATTTTTTTAATAAATCACATTCAGTGTTAGTACATGTGAGCCCAAATCAGGAGAGTGAAGCCACTCCCCCAGGGATGACCATTTTGGAGATATGCACACATGGAAAAGAAAAATTTAGAAATTTTACACCATGTGAGTGAATAATTCATAGTGTCTCCAGGTTGGGACCTTACAAATGGGAGGAATCTCTCAATGCTGCAAGCTGCCTTTTTGCCATAGTAATTTTAGCCAGAGGGGTCCTAATAGCGTCACAGGCTTTTAACAAATGTTTTATGTACTGCTGTGGCAACATAATGGAAGAAAAGGAACTCAAAACATTTGTGTGCACAGGATTTCTTAGTTGTACTTCTCTAATCCTCTCAGAAGTGGTATAAAGGAGAGTCAGAACCTATTGAACCAAGATCTGTTTGCTCTGTCCAAACATTATTAATGATGTGAGCTCCAAAGAATTTGTTCTTTTCTCTCTTCTCTTAGTTTCTGTATTTTGGACAACTTTTCAACAAAAAGATCAAGCACTATCTCCTTTCAAAGTGCCTCTAATTGGGTTATTACTGGGACCATAAAATACACACATTTATTGTTATTGAACCTACCGCAAACTGAGGCTGGCCAATGCTCGGAATTCACTTCCACTGGCAGCAGGCAGCTATTTCACCCTGCTCAAATCTTTTTTATGTAAAGGAGTAAGACGCTTCCAGTGTCCATCACAATGGAGTTGCACGACTGACCCCTTCTTGAACAAACTTTGCAAACCACGAGCATCCACATCTGAGCAGAAACCGAGATTAAATACAGTTGTTTGCAGAACTTCCTCCTGCAGAATTTCTCAAAGTTCTTGTCCAAAAAGTCTCCCTCCCATCCCACAGACATCCTGTGCTGGGTCAATAGCTCACTGCCCAGCCGTATCTCAAGTCACGCCAGGGACAGAAGGAACTTTTTGTTCCATTAGCAGCTCCCTTAAGCCAGAATTCCTACTGCTGCAGTGGCTCCACAGCAGCAGTCACAAGCTGCCCTGTTCTACCCAAACACAGTCATGCCCAAACTAGCCATTTCTGGGCATCATTCCTCTAAATCTGAATGGCTCTCCATGGCCTTCATTTACACCCCTCAGTTAAGTGAGATTATCCAGCTCTTCATACCTAGATAGCATGGTGCTCTTCTCAGAGCTGCCCAGCGTCAGCCCATGATGGCAAGGGTCTCTGCTGCTGCCTGGAGGATAGGTTTGGAGAAGGAACTGGCCAAAATTCTTAGTTGAAGGAAAACAAAACAAGGTGTATTAGGTTGGCTGGATGTATACTGATTCTAGCAAATTGTTTCCATTGAAAAACATACAACCCAAAGGGAAAAAAAACCCAACTTTTCTAAATCAGTCCTATGGTAATTTTTAAGATTATTTCACTGTTTTTGAAACATCCTAAAATTTGAACAAAGTACGATATTTGGGTTAAACATCTTTTATTTGACCTGAAGTGAAGTAATTTCAATTCTGCAGTTAGTTTGCTTCTTTTTATCCTGCCTCCTTAACTCAAAATCAAGACCTGTTTCTTCTGAATTTTCAGATTAGCAAAAAAACAATCTGAAAAATTTATCAGTAGCACAAGTCTAGTCATGAATTATCTGAGATCCCTGCATGAAAGACTTCCCCAATTATTTGGACATTTTATTTTCACCTAGAGTTTCTGTAACCAAAGGAAGGAAAAGTTGAGATTTACAGCTCATTCATGTCACCAGGAACCAGCCTAGGGCTGCAAAAGCAAGTATTCTCAATTTATTTCTTCCTAATATATATAGTCACCATTAACTCAGATTGTATTGTCAATTTCTGCTTGGGCTTCACTTCAAGACTAATATTAAACTGTGTTGCTGCATAATTCTGTGGCTGTTTCCTTAGCCATAATGCAGGCTAATAGGTCAACCTTGGCTTTTGATAAGTCATAAAATATAGGAAAAAGTTACAGGAACTTTAAGATTCTTACTAGACAGCATGCTGTATTTCTTCTAAGTCATAATGCAAAAGCTTTTTATATCTTGTGTTTGCTGTCAGAGCAAATGATTATACTTCTGTAGTCTTCTCCAGCCATCCAAAAAGATATCTGAGATTCTCTGTGCAGTGAGGGATGAATGTGCTGCAAGGAACACGCTCACAGGCAGCACGTGCTGGGGCTGCAAATCCTGAAGTGCAGGAGTACTATTTGCAACAGCATATGCTGTGTCCAGGGCAGGAATGTCATTACATGCTTTTTACACTGTGGATGTAGGAATAGGTTTTGTTACCTTTTAGGGTACATGTACAATTGACATCAGGGATACAATTCAAAAAGCGTCCACAAGAGCTTTTGTGTTCACAGCACAGGCTGCCAAGGGCAAGCAGGACCAACTGTTGTAGCTGACCAAAGAACATCTTTCCAAAGAGAGGACCTATCAAAGCAATCTCACTCACAGATACATCCAAAAGGTACCATACTGCTACTGTTAAAGTGCTTTAAAAAAGTGTGACCCGGCTTACAACAGAAGGACTTGCTGTCCCATAGCATCTGGCTGGTGCTAAAATGATCCAGTGGTGTCAAGTCTGATATGACAGCAGAAAGCGACCACCTAACAGTGTTTGTGATGCAGATGGCTGATACAGGAACTCAAAACGCACTGCACGTACTGTTACAGCATGCAAGGCAAAAAAAAGCACCACAGACTTTCTTACCCATTTTATGTCCCGAGACCTGAAGTAGAAGCTAGATCTCCCAACTTCTGACCTTTATGGTAGCCACAAGAACATCTGCTCCGGACACTGCACTTCACCAGGCACTTCTACACCAGAAATCTTATACAGCAACTAAATAGCACTTTCCCATTGCTTTCCAAAAGCAGCTAGGTATAGATCTTAATCATAAGGAGCAGAAAACTGACCTTTTCCTGAGTTATTTTCTGTCCTCTTTCAATATGAATTGAGAAGATGAATTATCTTCAAAGAGAATATAACATGACCTAACAGAAAGTCAGACCCTTCCTTACATGCTAGCAAGATTTGTGAAACAAATCTTGCTTTGGAGGGCATCAGCATGATGCTACTCATTCAGTCTTTTCCCAGTGACCACTAGAAAAGAAAGAGTCACACAAAGGGAGGGAGATTCACTGCTCCCCATGGTGCATATCACACAACAAATCTGGCAAACACCTGTCCCGAGGAGGAATCAAAGCAGTGTCTTGCAGAGAAGGATGATCCAATGTTGCACGTATTGAGCACTATCCAAATTCCAGACATGTCCGTGCTTCCCATTATCCTGCTGTTAGCAAGCTTTCACTCTAACGGATGTTTCACAGGGTAATTGTTGTCTTTCTTACCAGTAACTCAATCTGTGGGTCAGGAAGGGAGCTGACAGCTGAACCAGATTCCCCATTACTCAGTATTTCCTATTCTCTCACTTAAAAAAAGTCAGTCATCTTATCTTGGAGCAGAAGCAATGACTAGCAGATTTTCGAGGGACATCTCATGAACAATTCCAGGGCTGAAATCTGTTCGTATCAAGCATCTGCCTAATAACGGTTCCACGATACTCAAAGGGAAAACATGTAAAATCTGCATCCCTATTTTGGCACCTCAGTAACACAGCTTGCTTTTCAGAAGCACACAATACCCAACAGCCCCCGTGGAAGTCAACATGGGCAGGAGACAGCAACACTGCTTTGGACAGATAATAGGCATGGGAAAGAGGTGACCTTTGCTTCACTTGCCTTCACCAAGCTGAACATCGATTTGCTCCCTCAACATCCACACTGCAGGAAAGGCAGAGCCAGCAGAAGGGAAACAGCCAGGACACAGCATCCTAGAAAAATCCCTCAAGATTACTCTGACATATTCCTGGGGGCAAAGGTGGCTGCAGAGACCTAAGGTGTGCATAAAACTTCCTCATTTCCCCACAGCTGGGGTTTGTTATCAGCTTTCTATATCTGTATTACTCCAAACCTTGCATTTAACAGGCATATTTCTAGTAACCATTTCTAAATTAATAGCATTTAAATGCTGAATACGGGCAGCCTGCAGCTATGTGTGCTGTAGAAGCAGATCTTGAAAGCCTGACTCACAGCAATAACTGCTTCAGTATCAGCTTCTTAATTATGATGGAAATTACTGGAGCAAATTACCATAAAGGTTTAGGAACATTCAGTCCATTCTGACCCTTCTGGGTCTGTTGCAATATGTATTTGCTTTTTCTTCATAAATGTTAAAATGCCTTCCTTTTTTACCAGCTTTCTCCTTCTCTTGGGAACATGGAAAGAAACTTCTTTTCACCATGGCAAGGTACCAAGAAGACAGGTGGCTTCATGTGTAAACTATGATAATTGGGAAAGAGGTGATAGAAATTCCACCCTGCACACTTCCAAGTCTAGTGCACAAGTTCTCCAGTGTATGAGGTTGCTTGAGGCAGAAAAGGGTTACCCACTCCACTAAATCCTAACTCAAAATCATTACCCAGTCTTCAACCCACCTATGGATCTTCATCCACACCAATTTTAGAGCAATTACTCCAGGGAGTAATTGGGAGGCAAAGCCTTATACTGACATATATGTTTGCAGCTGACAACTTTTGGGAAAGATAACAGCCTGTATAATGCATAGCAATTCTCTGGGAATGAACTAAAGCACTATTAGTTTAACCTGATGCTCTTGTTTCTGCAAATGTAGTTTCTAAAGCGGTCTGAGTGTTGAAAATTATAATTTTGCTGCTTTCGGAGAACTGACATTGCAACATAAGTCAGAACAAATTCAAGGCATTAGACCATTTTCAGTAGGGAATTCCTTCAGGTTGGATTAACCAAGATTTACTCAGTTTGCTTATGTTCTTGTCTGCTCATGTTGTCTTTGTACAGGTTCCAGTGAGCTCCGCTGGAATTAATGTACTGATAGGGTCATGCCAGGGGAGCCTCATCTGAGATGAACCAGATTTCCACTGGCACTTACTGGATCTTAATAGCGCATTTGAACTTGCTTGTATTTACATACATAGGCTGAGAGAGGGGAGCTGTAGGACCAGCAAACTGGCCTTCTGCTTCTCACGTGAACTTGTGTAGCGTGATCAGTCACCATGGCTTTTTTTGTCCCAGAAACAAGCACTTCCCCCTGTGTTCTCATACCTCCGTGGATTCAGAACAGAGTGTTCCTTCCCATGCTCCAACCAGGAGGACGACGAGGGGCTGGCCCCAAGGGGTGATAATGAAAATGCCTTGGTAATGAACCCATCTGGTGATGTCCTCATTGGCCTGGCTTTCAGTGCCAAGAAACTCAGCAGGGGTCACCCGCTCTTTAAAGCAAACATATGTACAATACGTACAGATTCTACTTTCTCTGAGATTTCCACCCCACCCCCCACTGCTAATGTTTTAAATACTTTCTCTGAAAATACTTCTCTGCAGGAACGGCTGCTAAGCAGATCTCCAAGTTTGCTGCTATGCAATCTAGTGGGCTAACCTTTTTGAGGGAAGAATGTCCCAAATGAAGCCAAGAACTTGGCGTGACAGGGCGCACACTTCCAAATCAACACAAGTTGATGGATATCAAGGCAACCTCCACATTGCTAACCTATAAAGGCCAGGACCTGCTTTCTGATGCTGAGTGATGCAACACCACCCATGTCCACAGAGACAGATGTTCCTCCTTACCAAAAGAGCACATCATAGCAATGCTGCCTATTGAAAACAGTCATCAGCCACACTACCTTCAGACATGCCCAGATATTTTCTAGCAGAGTGACAATGGGCCCAGGCCATAAGCTTGCCACCAGGGTGCTAACACTGAAACAGTCAGTTGTGTGGCAGCTCTTAAGCTTGGGCCTTGCTTAGCTCACTAGAACAGAAGTATTACAGGACATCAGCTAACCCTGTCTCCTGCAGGACAATGTCCTAGCACCCAAATCCTGGAAGTGAGGCACCAACACCTTCATCCACACCCAAATTCTGCAGCACAAATCCATCATCCTCCACAGACAAAGCATTGGCTCTTGTCACCTCATAACAGACATAACCACAACTGGCAAGCCAAGAGGATGCAAGGTTTGAAAGGGAAAGGAGTCCACCATAACCTGTGCCAGGGGACATACATTGAACCAAGCCTACTGCTGGAGGATTTTACGGAAATGTCCAGCAAATAAAACTAATGGGACAAGCAGCACCTTCGGCCCCACTGGCCAGGAGGTCTCCCATAGCTCGAAAGTGCCCTCCTCTGGCTAATTTTGACAGACTCGTCTATAATTGCTGAGATAACACTTTATGTGGGAAGGAATGATTAAAAAATCAGCTGCAAAGTGATCACTGAAGAGCAAATTATCCTGCAGGAGGAGGTTTTTCAAGACAGTATGAGAGATGAGCCGGCTGCACCATGGTTCCCATCACAGTCAACGTGCAGGAAGCAGCACAGACCTGCAAGGAACAGCTACCCTCTGCTGAAGTCCTCAGTCAGGGGTTTCAGTTCAGGTCAGCTCATGGTTCTGAAGCCTCATGTTTTATGGCTCTCAATGTAGGTATGGAAAAAACTCAGTTTTCAGAACTCAGTTCTGAATTAAAGAACACAATTTTCTGGCTCATGAATTTCCATACTGCTAAGTCATCTTTGGACTTCTGTCTCCAAGCAGTTGCCTGGCATATCCCAGATGACTATTTTAGGAGAAGGCAAATCATGCCCCAGAAATGCCTGTTTTCTCTTTGCTGACTGTAACTGCAGTCTAGACAGTGAGCACAGATGGAGATCTCTGCATTTTGTCAGGTGAATCACACCCCCACAGACTCTTCGTTTCAAAACTTCACGCTTCACCTAAGCTTAAAAGTTGCTTTATTTGCTAAAGTTGTTCATGATGGAAACTATCCATGTATATCTTGGGAATCTCTGACTTACCTATCTGTCATTGCATATGTATTCCACCTAGGTATGTCATAGCGTTATTTTTTTTCATTTTAATATCATGGGGAAGTTCCTTACTTTCCTTAGAAGATAACTCCACAGACTGGTAAGTCTTGGATTTCATAGAATAATAGAATGGCTGGGGTTGGAAGGGACCTTAAAGATCATCTAGTTCCAACCTGGCTATCGTGGGCAGGGACAGAGATTTATTCTTTCTCATTCTCCTTTATGGTATATCTTGGGTATTTCTTAGAGTTGATGTGTTTGCATTTAAGTATATTTGATATATAATCAACATTTATGCTTATTTGCCTTACCCACTTTTCATTTAAATAATAATTGTATTTGTTTAAATCAATCCACCTAGACACTTATTACTCAGTTCAGTCTGCTTGAGCTGCATTTTTCAATTGCGCCTCCTTGATTAGCTGATGTCAGTCAGGAGTTAGTTGACTAGAACTACGATTTATAAGCCACCCTCCATATATTTAAGAATGTTCACAACGGTTTAAGGAAATAAGAATAAAACCACAGTTTTGTAAATCAGTGGAAGTATACAGAATCATAGAATCATCGAGATTGGAAGAGACCTTCAAGATCATCCAGTCCAACCCCTATCTACATCACCACTAAACCATATCACCCAGCGCCACATCCAGATGCTTCTTGAACACGTCCAGGTATGGTGACTCCACCACCTCCCCGGGCAACCTATTCCAATACCCAACGCCCCTTACAGTGAAGAAATATTTCCTAATGCGCAAGCAAAACTTAGGCAGCTCTAAATGGGCTTCATTAAATGTCACTAACCTGACCCACATGATACTTACACAAAGACATCACTAATTGCTTTTGTACCAAACAGAAAAGGATATATTTTCAGAAATAAACCGATGAGAGACAAACATGAGAGAGACTTCTACAGTAAGGTGAGGTTCACAGGGCAGAGGTTCATTGTGGAAAACCCTAGAATGCTCTTATGGTGTTTCTATAATACTATTACGATTTGAAAGGACACCCTACATTGCAACATACAAGTAGGGGTAATGCCGCCTTTTTTCCAGGGTGTATTTTCACTAGCATGAGTTAAGGCTGAGTTGCCCAAGGCTCCTCTGTATTTAGCCACATGTCCCTCATCACACATTTGGGATTTGCCTTCCTCAGGTCCCCTCCATTTTGACACCATCATTCTGGCTAAAAAGACCCTCCAAAATACCTGGATTACAGATTTTTTTTCCCCTGATAATTTGCCTCTCCACATGGCAGGGAGTGGTCCTGTTTTCAGTTGGTAGGTCTGCCTGGCATGAAATGCAAACCATTCAAGACATTTGCTTCAATTCCCAGTAGTCAGGACAGAGTGTATTTGAACTTCTTGGAACATGCCAGACTTTGGGGTTTCTTGCATGTAATGGTAAGCGAGCTTCCTCACTTTGATTTCTGCATCAAGTCATGAGTGACAGAAATACTCTTCATTTTTCACTTACGTAGGTAGCTTCACTCTTAGATGTATTGCATAAGTCTCTTTGGCCGACTCAGACAGCCACTTTGTTCTGTTAACATCTCTGCCCACACCCATCCTCATAAGTCTGGGACTTGGCTTGGATTTTTCTAAACAGACTATTAAGGATTTATTAAATCTAGTCTCTCAATAAAAAGAATATATGTGGTAGCATAAAAATCAACTGCCTGGCTTCATTTTTTTTCCAGTTTGGTGATATTAGAGCTACATCACCCAGACTACTGTCCCTTACAGCCTGAAGGCTGTCTGGATGTAACTGATGCTACAACTTGGCACAGGGTCTCTGTCACCACTGGCTACTGCAGAGGAGGATGCAAGCCAGTTATAGTCAAGAAACTTCAGGTCTTCTTGCCTTACCATTAACACTGAAAGCTTTATTTATTATGAAACATTTTTAATACAGCACTACCAAACAGCCAAGAATGGGGCTTTTTGGGCATCATACATCCACAGTAAAGCAGACAGTCACTGCCTAGCTTGTAATTTAAAATCATAAAATAAAATAAGAGAGACTGACAGGGCAGGAGAAGGGGTGGTTTGGATCTAATTCTGAGATTATGTGAACTATTTGTGAACTCCTCTTCCCTCTGAATGTCTCTTGAATAGCTTCTATGGGAGGTATCTATGTCTGTACTTCTGACGGTCTGTAATGGGTAATAATAATTAAAGCACATCTTAAATAGAAGATAAGATTATATTTCTCAGAATCCCTATGAGGAAATAGGGTGATTTGGCTTGGCAGGGTGGAAAAAAGCCTGGCATATTGTGTCAATATCACAGGATCTGCCTTTCTTTAAATATATAAAATCACTCCTGGTTACAGTAAACATATAACCATTCCCTTTCAAATTCTGCTTTCAATAGTTTCTCAACATTGAGACCCAGCTTATTCTATTCCAGTCCTTTTCACAGCAGCCAAGTCTACAAAAAGATTTTAACACTTCACATGTTCATAATTACTTTAATGAGAGAACTTTTAAGAGCTCTGCAAACATTTATTAACACTTGCAACAGCTCCACAGGTCTGTTGTAGGGGGTTCTCATTTTATCCCCGATGTATAGACAGAGTAACTAAGGTAACAGCAGGCAAAAAGTATTTGACTTCCCACTTCCAAGCTGTAGTGTGTTAACTATTAGATAATTATTCTTCTACTGAGAACAGCTTAATGCTGTAATGTACAAATATTGACTGCTTGTGCTCAAGTGCCGCTCTCAAAAATCTCCTTCAGAGGTAGCTGTATCAATCTGGTTTCATGCAGAAATTATGGTCTATTTGCAAAGTTTGTGCAGGGATTTTGGCTGCCAGAATGTGGAAATCTGGATTGAAAGTGTCAGTTCAGACCTGGTACAAAAGCAGCTCTTAGCTCTGAGGTCCGAGCAGCAGATGACCTCCCTCATTAAAAACCAGGGACCCTATGATCCACACTCCCCTTCAGTTACTACTGTGAAGTAGGGCATGGAGGGGTGTCACTTGGGTCACTGTCCCCCTCTCCACTGCCACCAGTCACCCATAGCAAAGGTCTTTCCTCGACAGGAGAGGTCTGAGGGGCCAGCCCTAGCCTCAAGCCTGGTGCCTGCCCCTGCGCTCCACTGCATTAGGAGACACGTTTTTCTGACAATGGAGAGAGCTGCAAAAAACAAAACCATGCACCTTTTTCAGGCTGGGAAAACATCCTGAACAGTTGTATCCCTTCCACCCCATTACTAATCACTGAAAACAGCTGGTCCCTCTTTTTAATTTTTTTTTCTTTTTTTTTTTTGTTACTGTTTAATATCATTCTGATCAACTGACAAAATAGCAGACAAGAAAATTCTATACACCACTTCATACAGCTGAAAAACGTAAAAGCATCTAATTGATATGATTCCTCAGCTCCTTAGAAATTGAACTGAGACACCTTAAACTCATTGCACATAATCCAGCAATACTCAGACCATCTTGTATTCAAACTCATACCGGTACCCAAGAAAGAAAAAAAATTATTTTCCATTTCCAATCCTCTGACCCATCCAGGTGTCATGTACAACAGTTACTGAAGCAATAGGTTCAGATTTTACCAGTACCTACTAGGGTAGGTCAACCTAGAACAGCTTGAAGCTATTAAAACGGTTCAATATATTTCTGTGAACACACGTATCATAAAGTCAAAATGATGAAGTGACTGGTACAAATAGATTTTGAAAACAGTCAAGAACTGTTTGTTCCCAGAGCTGCAGGAGTTATGGATCCCCAAGATGGACCATAGCTGCCAAACAAATCTAAAGATGATGAGATCATTTAATCTTCATCCCCTTAAAAAATCAAGCAGGGATGAAAGTCCATTTTGGTGCATCAGTAAAACCTTCAAAGCTGAAGGTGATGAGATGAGTACTGTTTACAAAATCACCACACAGATGGCAAAATCAGCGCAGAAAGGAAGAGCCAATTGTGAATTTGTGTGTATACAGGCCAGCTCCTCAGCTGTTAGGAGAGAGCCCAGTTTACACTAGCTGACAGCCTGACTCCATGGTTAGGGTTTCTTTCGCTTGTTGGAAGATTTTGGATTTGTTGGTTGTTTTTAGGTTTTGGCTTTTTTTTTTTCTTTTACCCTTTCTCTTCCTCCTCAGATCCAGCTCCCATAAAGCTGAACAGACCCCCATAGCCTCAGTGGGAGTAGAGATGGGGCGTTATGCCTGATCATGGTAGCTGAATTCTGCAGTGAGGGCCAGGGTAGGTTGGTAGTATCATATATCTGCCCCTCCGCAGTCCTCAGCAGCCTCCTCACCTTGGCAATGGAGAAGGAACATCGGCTGGAGGAAAGCCTGGGGCAATAACATAGTGCAGGGATTCTACCAGGAATGTTGGTAGCACACGTCCAACGCAAATGCTCCCTTGCAGGTAATCCTCAAGCTGTTTCCAATCAGCCTCCTGCACCCAGCTTCTGGGATGACACAGGAGATGTACCTCTGCTATTGGCCACCATCAGCCCCAGCATAGCGTGTCCAAGAAGACCAGGCAGGCTGCACTGAGCAGACCACTACAGAGATGAAATACTTCCAACTTTGACTGCATCAATCCATGCACAGGAGTGGACTCTTAGATCAGTGTTGTCCCCATTAATACTAACAGTACCTGGGAATAGCTACTACAGCTGAACTCATCCTGAGAGCACTCTTTAGTCAGCCAATATTGGCTTATGGTGTCTTGATATTTCAACATAACTACAGGGACAAATGGAATGAAGCAAAACCACATGACAGGACCACACTGCTTTAAATAAATTTCTGAATTACTTGGTCAGGTCAGCACATTGGCCCAAAAAAGGAAGAAATCTGTTCAAAGAAGAAACTGTGAGACCTGATAGAAAAAACATGACTTCCAGCCCTCCTGCATGAATGTATCTACCAGCACAGCACCATTGATGGCAGCAGTGGTGAAAAACTTTGCAGAAAAAGCCTACTACAAGCAAGTAACAAATATATTTAAGCAATAAATACAGCCCAGTTCTTAGACAGGACTCACGTGATTACAGGTCAGCATTAGAACATAAAAACTCTCATGTCACCAAGCCAAACAGTCTTCCAAATACCGGTTCTCCTCCCACCACCTTCTGGGTTTTGCAGGAATTGTTTCTTGATGGTCAACCCTCGATTCCATCTGTTGTATCATGACAGCCCTTTGCATGCAAAAACAGAAGAGTAGGGATTGTTTCTGAGCCAACAAAGAAATGTGGCAATTTTTGTGAGACTGGCATAGAAAAAAAAGAAATCCGAGTTTCAACTGCAGGCCTTGCAGTCAGGGGGCACTCGGAAATTAAAAAAGGAGCAGAGTTCCCGAGGGTCTTTTGTATTTTTATTTTTTTTTTGCACTGAGCAAGGAACAGGTGTTCAGCTATTTCATAGCCAGGAGCATCATTCCAGTCAGAGATGCCTCTCCAGCACCAAGGATTTTCCAGGAACACATCTGCTCTCATTAGCAGTTATTGCCACAATGGTACAAGTCAGCACAAGCTTGGGGTGCTGGCACAAATATGAACTTGGTTGCTGTCCAGAAAAGCATATTAAGTTTGTTTGAATGAGGTAAAGGGAACTATAGTCGAACAAAGCATCCTCTAGGTACCTTTAGCTAATGATAAAAAAAATAGAGGACAAGGGAAATAAAAATCATTGTGTGTTGACTTGCATGTCCAGATATCGTCATTAAGAATACTTTGCCAGGTTTCATGCTCACACTGACACTTCAGACTTGCTTATTCAGGCACTGGGACTGTGGGTATGTACCAGGTACCACTCAGCAAAATGCACCTAATAAACCTTTTGCACATATCTCCTCATTTCTTATAGCCCTTGTGCTCAGAAATAATCCTTCCAGATGTGCACCCCAGACTATTTCAATATCTGGGCCTGTATTTTCACCAATTTTGACATTTATTCAATAACACAGTATCTTGTATAAAGCCAGCAGTTCACATTTTCATATCCTTCAGACAGAAATCAGTTTTCAATGCGTATCTGAAGGCATCAGCTGATATCACTCCTTAGACACAGCGTGCTATTTTAACTAGGTTCTAACTAATTTTATTTAGGCATTAACTCATTATGCATTAGCAAATCAGATCCATGACAGTAATTGCTCTCTAACAGCTACTGTCTGGCCATCCTCAGCTCTGCATCTCCTCAGCAGCAGCCTCATGAGAGAGGCTCTGGTCTTGATGGACATCAGAACCAAACCTTTCTTTCCTGCCAAGAGACAGCTTTTGTCCACATCTGCCAGCTAGAAGCTAGGCCAGGAACTACAGCATAGACTGAAACATCAGAAGCAACCAGACTTTCTGGAACAATTTTCAAAGAAGAGGTTGCAAAGCCTGTGGTTTGGATAAATGAATAAACTGATTCCACACAAGCCACTGGTCAAGAGCACTAACTCCACATTATCTGCAGCAAACACTCCCATTTTCAGCCTACCTCCTGCCTCTGAACTTTACCTTGGTGATGGAAACAACAGCTGCATCTTTCACCTTTCTCAGCCTTTGAAAAGATAGCTTGCTTTTCCCATTCCCCCTGGGATCTCGGGAATCCCAAATCCTGACAGATTTGTTCTAAAAGCTTGTGTCTAAGCAAGCACCTTGTTTGCCAGTCTGCTTGTTATTTTGATGGCATGTCTAAAGGTCTTCTACAGTCTCTGTGAGAAGCCAAACAGGGAGTAGCAAAGTTTCCATGCTCTTAATTATGCTTTTGATGACACAGGAGGCATGGAACAGCACTAACTTCAAACAGTGCTGAGGATACTTGGGGATCATGAAGGTGGGAAGGAAATACCTCACTCAGGATCTCAACAGCTTCCTGCAAAGAGCTGTGATGGCGGAAGTATAGCAAGACCTCCATGCCATGGTTTAATGATACACTGAAACCAGTTTGTATCCTGACCAAAAATGCCACAGCCACATGGGGCAAAAGGTGGCACAGGTAGAAGCTCTGTTGGTTCAAATTTGTTCAAAACAACATGTCAACTTCGTACTAGCAGGCTTTATTCTGGATCAAATATCACCTGTCTGCACCACTCTAACTTTATGCTGGATCAAATATTCTCCATCCTCCTGCCACCAGCATAAAGCTGAAATAAAATGGCAAAGCCAATATGGATTCTACATCTTGTGGTCAATGGGAAGGCGACTGCTTTCCCATTGCTGACCTGCATCAATTTACTACCTCTGGATGCACAGATCTGGTACTGTACAACCACAGCCTGGAAATATAATTATACAACTGCTTTTCCAGGAAAAAAATAGAGTTTGAGAAGTTCCCACTTTCCTACCTGACCAGGTCTCCTGTTCCCATCCCTACACCTCAATGTAACTCCTGTTTGCTTGTGCTGATGCAACCAGTTGTGGGGCTATGTGGTAAACCAGGTCAGGGAAACTTCTTTTGGATAGCAATCTGATTGTTGTTTTTTTTATTTTGGATCATTTCACGTCTCCACAAAGAGCTGTCTCAGCACAACTGAGGGGGCAATGAACTGTGTGGTACAGTGCCAAGTGCAAGTGGCCAAAGGTAGGGGCAAAACTTCTAAATTGCCTCTGCTGCTGGGGAAAACATTCACGTAACTGCACCCGGAATAACTTTAGCTGCCAACCTCCTGAGCAAGCTATCAGCATAGCATTTACATTTGAATTGAGAGAAAAATCCCCAAGGAGCATGTCTAGGCAGGTGGCTAGTCTAGAGTTGGTCAGAGGTGGGATGGAAGGAGGACATTCTTCATGAAAATTGGGTAAACAGTTCCCCAGGCTGCTACACACTACAAGGATTTTAGGTTGTTTCCAAAACTTTTACCTATCTATCTGTACCTTTGCCTTAAGCTTTTGTAAATAAATCTTCCCTTTGCTTTGTAATGAAACCTGTCTATGGTCACGGGACCAGACTCTGGGCAATGGAAAAGCTCATCTAGCTAATTAATTACTGCTCCTGTCTCCCTCAGCATCAGAGAATGAATCCAGGTCCTTTGGCTCTAGCTACATGAACTAATAGGAAGGCACTTTTAATTACAGCTAGGGACTGCATCCTCTGTAGCTTGCAGTCATCAAGTTTGGTCCACAGCAGGGAATTTTCCCTGTTGTAGCTTGTGGAAAATCGATGGGAGCCACAAGCAGCTGCAGGAAACCTGGACTCCCAAATCAATTCCGAATCTTGCCAAAGGTGGCAAATGCACATACCTGCTGCCAGCCAAGTCTGCCTAACACTGTGTTTGATATTGTCTGCTGCTGGATTTTTATTTGCTTGCCTATTTTCAGGGGGAAAAGGGGTGAGAGAGGAAGGGAGAGGTGAGGGTGGTAGCAGGATTACCACATATAGTCATTATAATCATTAACCACAGTGCACTAAATGAATCATTAGGCATCACAACAGATCCACACATGCTTTACTTCTTAAAGCTTCCTGACTTGAATCTCTGTTTTCTGTACAAATGCCCAGTTATTGTTTCAAGCAACCAAGCACATTTCCAATGTTACTGCTGCAACTCTTTCCAAAAAAATAACTAAACAGATGAAGCTCTGCTGAAGGAACAGATCTGTTTATAGAACATACTTTTCTTTCACTAGACCAAATATATTCAGCCCTCTCAAATAAATATGTACATTAAAGACTCGATAACTGGCTAAATCAGAAAAAGAAAGAAATAGCAAATGGGAAATTACGTAATGAAGAGAAACTTCAATAAGAATGTACATTTAAAAATACTTTATGCATGCTCTTTCTGGGCTAAATCTGAGAGCAATTTTTTTAAAATTCAAGTATCTAAGACTGAATAAATGGTTCCATTAGAGACAGAGAGGAACAGAAATGTGAAGGAAAGGGATTATTTTTTAAAAATAAATAAGTCCTCAGTCTATAGTATTACAACCTAAATGTTGTCTTAGTCTGAAATATAAGAATCTGAAAGCAAATCTAACTAAACAAATAAAGCAATACTGACTTGTTTGGTTTTATTATACAAAGTTTTTTTAAAAAGACAAATAATATAAATCATATTTTTTTCAAATTCTATTGTTCTTATTACTCAAGCAGCTATTTCCACAGTCATGCTTGCAACAGTACCTGGCAGCAGTTTCAATAAGCTATCTGAGTATTACAAAATGGCTTTACAACAGCAGACAAAACCGCTCCATTCAGCCCTCCTCAACTGATCCCCTTCTGGCTTCCATTCCAAAATAGCCCCTCTGGAACAGCCCTCCCCATATCACAAGGCTGCTGAGATCATGCCAACTGAATCAAAACCCCAGGAAATTGCAATAGGATTAAAAAATCCTGAGGAAAGAAACCAACCAGCAGTTTTTCCATGGACATTAATAAAAGCAGGATCAGGCCATGAACACAACACTCCAATCTCCCAGCCTTTACTCAGGTGTAGAGGTCTGGACTGTGGCTTCACGTATGTTTGCACAGTACTTAGCAGGCTTAAAGAAGCAAGAATGGTAATTATGCAAGGAACAGTTGGCTTCATTGATTCAACTCTGTTGAATCAAGGCTATAGGAGCAGACTCAAGATTGCATATCATATCTTTCTAATCCTTCAGTTTATTCTGATTTAACAGAGAGGACATGAGCAACATCCATCAGCTGAGCCCTGAACACACAGGTAAACCAGCAATAATCACCACAGCTATATCAGTCCAGATAATATCGTCTTATCTATCAGCTTTCTCTGCAAGTTTATATGAGCTGCTTATCTCAAAGAGCTATTAGATCTGAACTTAGTTCAGTCCTTTGTTTGATCTTGTTTTTTTCTGCATGTATTTGAAGCTCTGCATATCGTGCTTTTAATTTTGCATCGAAACACATCAGGGCCTTTAATTTTATTCCTGCTACTGATGCAATATGGTCTTAGCAACAATGAGAACAGTAAGCAAGTCATGAAAATAATAAACCATGCTAGGTCTGGAGGCTATGAAATCAGTTCAAACATACTGCGGGGAGCTGTACTGCCTGCACTGAGACACATGGCTTTCCATGGGCACCAGCCCATTTATGAGTCATGAAACATAATGGAGTATTGTTGAAAGCTTTGGGACCATGAGAAATTATCTACTGCCCGGCATGGGGAATGGTATAAACTGGCAAGGAACTGGAGTTACATTCTTTTACAGAAATGAAATCAGACAGCCTTGGCCTGCTTTCCAGTATACAAAACCACAAATCAAGAGGACAACTCCTTAATTAGGACTAATGTTATTTAAAAAAGAAAAGAAAAAGAATTGCCACTGCACTAACCAACCAGGGAAGCCAACATTTTCTCTGTCCCTAGCAGAGTTATAATAAGGCAGGGGACGTGGAGAAGACAAAAAGGAGGGGGGGAAGGTAAATGAGACTCATGTCTCAGCATGAGCTACAAAATCAATTGCACCTTTCTTTCACCCACACCAGGTGACATTCCCTCATGCTGAGGAATTAGCACACATGGGCAAGTAGAACAAAACCTATTTGCTTAATATTATGGTGTGATAACAACACGGTGCCACAGGTATGCATATCTCCACGCAGAGGAGAGCTGTCAGTGTGGGAGGCAGCGTGTTCAGCAGGGGAGAGCACAGGGCTGGATGTCATTTCTAATCCAAACTCCACCTTCCTCCTGGTTCCTGTGCCTTTAGAGTAAAAATGTTAGATGGCCCTCTGACTGAGAAAGCAAAAATCCTATTTTTAAATGAATGGTGAAGTGCTCAGAAAATTGCATAACTGCAGGGATAGAGCTTAGTGAGAAATATCTGATGGAGGGAGAAGACAAAGTCAGAATCTCTTCAGTGGGATCCAGTGAAAGCACAGGGGGCAATGGACACAATGAAACACAGGAAACTCCATTTAAACACAAGAAAAAGTTGTTTTACTCTGAGGGTGGTTTGAACAATGGAATAAGTTGCCCTAAGAGTTTGTGGAGTCTCCATCCTTGGAGACATTCCACATGGCCCTGAGGAACCTGCTTCAGCCATCCTAGCTGGCAGGGGTAGAACTGGACTAGATGATCTTCAGAGGTCCCTGCCAACCTTAACAACATTGTGATTGCAGGAAATACTCCTTCTGTTCAGTGTCCCCAGGAAAGCACACTAGAACTGGAAATGCAGCACTAAGTGGGATGACCCACTGTGTCAATACGACTTGCCCAAGTCAGCTTTCTCCATGAAAGCATGTAAGGGCAAAGCCAGACTATAATGGGCATCTAAAGCAGAGGTTTTGCACAGACTAAATGCCTTTCTAGTCAAAAGAAATGCAGAAATCCAGGGGAGTTAAATGAAGAGTTAACAATGTGGATGCTCATTTGAATGCTTACACAGATTTGCTCCTTCTATGCTTGCACATCTTTGTGCTAGCTTGCCATGAGCCTTGGAAAGATTAGATTTTATTGGCAGAAACGCTCATGGAAAGCACATTTGCATTTACTTTGGAAATGCTTACACACTCATTCAGTCAAGGAGACAATAACAACATTATGTGTATTCTCTAACAAATTTCGGTTAACTGATATAATCTGGATATTAAGTTTTTATTATGTATTCAGTGAGCCCAAAAGGTGAATAAAATCCCAAAGACTAACAGCTCTTAACAAATCAGTTTCTAATCTGGATATAAAATAGGCCAGAGGAAATTACGGCCTGTGTACCAGTGATGAGTGAGAAAAGGACAAAACTGAATGGCTATTCAGCTAAGAATCATTCAGTCTACAAATGCAACCCTATCTTCCATTTGTAGCAGTTGCATCATGCTACACCTTTACCAAGAAATCATCAGCTCACTTCTCTCCCTCTGCCATGGATTATCTGAGATGGGACCAGGAACTGATGGGCTCTGTTCTCTTCCCTTCCCCAAGGAAATCTCAAATTGATCAAAGCACAAATGCTGCCTGAAGCTCGTGTTTACCATTGACACTGATGACATTTTATCCAAGTTCAAGAAGGTATCAGTGGCCCTTAGAGATCACAGTTTGGCTCCAAATTTACAAATCCCCATGAGCTGTATAGGCACAGCACGTCTACTAGGCTTCAAAACAGGGCATGTGGTTTGCAGAGGGCGCAACTCTGGAAGCTGAGGACAGACATCACTTCTGAAAGTGGCACTCCTTAATATGACAAAATACAAATGTATGCCTCTCACTTCTGGCACCCAGGTTTAAAAAGTTGGGTTTGAACTAGTTTCACCAGAATGTTGTACTTCTGGAAGATTGTGAAGTCCTCTACCTTTCTCTACAAGTAGAAAGAGAAATTCACTGGGATTCAAGAAACATGGTCTCAATTCCAAGCTCAACCCCAGCTGCTTGTGAGTCCCTGAGCAAGTTGGTTCAGCGGGCCTGTTTTTTGGTTCACTCTGTAAAGCACAGACTGCAAGCATGTCGAAAAGTATCAGGACAATATGCCTAAAATAGAGAGTGAGGCATTCAGAGGTCATGGTCCTCAGGCAAGTGAGAAGGGGAGATATGATCTAGCACAACACCTGAAAAGAGTCTAAAGAAAGAGGGAATGGAAACCCTTATGAAAGCTTAAAGCTGAGGCACTGGCATTTCATCTGAATCAACAAAAAACACCTTCCTGGGAAGACACTAACAAACTTTGGGAAGCAACCATGTCTATTACTCAAAGCAGTACAGCTTTGACCGTAGCTGCAGGAACTTCTGAAGATGCATTTACAGTGCAATCGAAAGTACTGGTACCACTCTTTTAGACAGCCCCGAGTAGTGTTACTGATATCTGATCTAGTTAGTATAGAAGTATGGCTGACAGCAGTGGGAGTTTCAGCTCAGGCTCAGCATGCTTGCTCGAGACTTTGTGCATATATTTGGCAACTAAGCATCTGTCAGTGCCATTACACCACTATTGGTATGGGTACATGAGGTGGAGCAATCACACCTTCAGTTGGACAGCAGACATACTCTGCGAGACAGAATAAGTGCTGGAGACTCAGCAATCAGGCAACTATGAAAGACAAAAAAAAGAGCGTGTGAGTTTGGGGAGGCCCTAGGCAAACTCTTTGGACGGGTGAATGTCTGAGTTTTACTCCAAGAGTGAGATATCTTTCCTTTTATTGGAAACCATCACTACATAAAATTTTATGTTCTCCCCATACACAGACCTAATAAGAACTGAGAACTCTTGCACATTACTGTTGTTCCTGGATAACCAAAATGTCACCTTCATACTTGTGCGTTGCAGTTCCACCTCATACCCTTTAAAGGTATAGCTGGTCCACTAAAAAAATTAAAACCCTCAATGTTTGTGACAATCACATCTACCTTAATGTCTTCCAGATTCTTGGCTGGGATGATGCATCCCAATAACACAGGAAAAGAAAATGCCCTCTTTCATACAAACAAAACTTTTGTTTTCCACAAAGCTTTTCCAAGTCCTCAACACATGGTCATAGTAAATTCAACCTCTCTGACTTTACTTCTCTGATCCAGGAATAATTGGGAGGTTAGATTGAACCAGAGTTTAAAACCATGTCACCACCAACCTTCTTTGGAGATAGATTGAGAGAGGATTCAGAAAGGATTTGATCTCTAACCTACCAAGTAGGGTTGTGGAAATAAAATCTGAAGTCCTAGAACTTTGTGAATTTGAATAACTGGTGAGCTTTGGCCAAGGAAAGCAGCGAAGGTGAAAGCAGGACTTCAAAACAAATATTTTCCTGCATTCCTAAAAGGCCTTTAGTTTAAAAAAAAGCATTTGTAATAAAACCTAAAACAAGTTTTAAAAACTTCAGAAGCCAGGGGCACAAACAAGTTCCAAGACAGTCAGAAGAGCTGTACCATTGCATAAATTGTGGGGAGAAAAAAACCCCATTAACTTAATGACATTGGTCAAAAAAGTAAAGTATGAAATCCAAGTGGGGTTTGTTTGCTTATTTGTTTTTAAAATGGCACACACATTATAAAGTAGTTTGGAGTTTTTTTGGGGGGAGGGTCCTCTCTTTTTAATGTCTGCCTTTTTTCCTCTAATAAAATGTGCCACTGATTATTCTGGAACAAAATCTCACCTCACTGAATTACAACACTTTTATAAGTTATGCAATATAGAAAGTAATAGCTCAGTAATTGTCAATATTCAGCCCATCTTGTGGGAAAGCAAAGAAAATGATAAAAGTGAGAAGCAATTTATGAAAAGAATGTCCATTGCATCAGCCAGTCCATCTGTGAAGTTTTGTTCATTATGTAGATTATACCACTGACATACAGAAGAGACATTTCACCGTTGTAGTCTAGATGAAAGAAGTTAGAAGTGTTTTATTTCTCAACCAGAAAATCATATGGAGAGCCTCACAAGTTTACAGGGACTCCTAATATGTTTTGCCTTTGTCCTTTTATATATCTTTCTCCCCCCCTCCCCAATATGTAGACTAATTAGAGTGATAAAACAACTCATATAAGATGTGACTCACACAGCCCTTAAGAGAACAATACAGTACTACCCTCAGACAGGGAAACAACCCAGCTCACAACAGGCAATAGCTTCAGCCCTGGGGATCATTCCCACGGATGCTTAGATATCAAGCTTAATTGCAAGGTCGGGTTAGGTAATTCTAATTTTAGACTGGTTTCCTACCCATATGTCCAGGTCCAAGCCTTTGTACTTGGAAACTGCAAATAAAAATGGCTAGCTTTATGTTTTGCTTTTGCATGTATAGCATTGGAAAAAACCAACCCCTGGTGTTTTTGAGAAAATTCTGGCCCTGGGTGTGGCTGCCCGATGCCTTCTGCGTGGAATTTGTCCAGAGATTATCAACCAGACAAGATGCAACTCATTCAGTTCTTAGAAGAGAAACACAAACTATAAATGCATTGCATATGATTCAGATACAGCAACCAGGCCTTGCTGAAATGAAGATCAAAACAGGCTAAAAATGAGTGATAAAGCCCAACTGCAATCATTAACAGCAATACTAGGAAAGTCTCAAGTCTGCTTATCCAAGCCATGCTCCTGTCATGTCATGGCAGGATGACTGTTCCAGTGCATTAGGCCATCTCTCACTTCAGGTCCGTGCTGGACCACTCAATGCTGAGTCTTGTGATCATTACCCATGAGATCGGAGGAAGGCAGTGTACAAGTACCTCAGAATCTGACATACTCCTTTTGTGTGCATCCAGCTTCCCACCTTTCGGCTGCTACTCCAGCACTAGTACTGCAGCCCGCTTATTTGTGTGTGTTGTGCCAACTGCACCTGCTGATTGCTTTTCTTGATGATAAATCCATAGGGAAGTCTCTCTCTCTGTGTGATTGTGAAAGGACAAGCATGCAATTGTACTGGGGAACAGAAGATGAAGAAAGAGCAGGAGAGATGGATTTTGCATAAGCTTAATATACTACAAAGCAAATCATGCTAAATTACAGACAGTATTCCAAAGTATTCCCTTTGCTATAGCCATCAGATGACAGTTCACTGCCATTCCCCCCCATTCCTATCCCAGCTGTTGAACCACCCACTTGCTATCCTTATGTTCTGTGATATGCAGAGCAGATGCCAACAGCCCCACATCATAAAAGACTTCAACCTATGCAAGGCCTGAGCCTCCCTGCTCAGCTGTCACAGCAGTAGTTCATTGCAAGACAAACTATAGATTTCTTTTCAGAAATGCTGTATTTCACCCTGTTTCTGAAAGAGCATTCATCACCCTCGCAGGAAGAAGCAACTGGGTTAAGATGACAAACCCAACCTCTCTGCACATGTGTTTACCTAACTAATGAGAAATGAGGAATGTCTGACTGTATGCAAAGTCAAATTCCTCCAGAGATCAAGTGTGCTTAGATCTGGCCGTGAGAGTAACTAATAATATGCAAGTGTTATGAACTATTTACAGGCTTAACCCAACTGCAATGAAGTCAATGGTTTAACTCTCATGGCTCTCAAAGGGAGAGGGGTCTGGGTCCCGGTGCATACTTGCAGCACAGCTCACTGCTCTGTTGGCTGATCTCCCTGTGATGAGTTTAGTAGCTGTAGCCTGCACGGGATAAATCCCCAGATTATACCTACTTCCTGCTACAGCAAATTCTGATGACTCTGTGCCTTCCCCCTCTCCAAATGCCTTTATTTGGAATAGAGGTACTAAATTATATAACTAGATACACATATACACTTCAGGGTGAACAGAAGGATTGAAAATCATGAATCCTTTCTGGACCAACAGATGGAGGTTCTGTCTCAATCATACTATTAACCAAGCAGAAGTTATACTAAAGCATCCTGGGAGCTCCTGCTCTCTCTAGACTTTGCTGTAAAGAAGAGCAAGCAAGAAATACCACTGCAGCACTGTACTCTGAGAAGACTCAAAAAGATGCCTTTGCACCTCTGCTGAATGCTTGCTAGCACAAGCTCTTTCTATACAAGAACGAATTTAATTCAGCAGTCTGAGGACAGGAATGGCATCCAGAGCTCCTGAGCCTTGCCAGCCATTTGTTCCATTTGTTCAACCATCTTGCACAAGCCACTTAATCCAATTTTATTTTTTTCAAGCTGGTTACCTGAAATAGGGCCTGATCCAATCCCCAAAAAGGCAACTAGGAAATTTCCAGTCCACTTCAATGGTACCCACGGGCTCATAGACCTCAGCATCTATATTTAGAGACTTAAATATAGTAGTCTGGGCTTCAGAGATTACCAAGTGCCCACAGCTGCCACGGATCTCAGAGAGTGGAAAAGAAGAACAAAACTCTGGTTCAAAAAGTTTCTCAGTTGCAGACTACTGCAGGCTAGGAATATGTATCAAGGGAAGTATTGTTGTATTCTTGCTGTGTTATAGACTTCTCCTTATACAGATGCTATGACCCAAATCAGACCCAAGTCAGAGGACTACTTGCACTTCTGGAATGACACATTACAGCTCTTTCTCTGTTCCTTCCCACAAACTCAGGGAGTCAAGATTGCAAGTCATTGCAAAAACAGTGCTTAAATTCTCCAGTATGTGGTCACACTGTCATTGTGAAGGTTTAGAAAACTTCACACAGACAAACCAAGCAAGTTCTCAGAGCAATGAAAGAAACCCCAATTCTCCAAAGATCATCCAACCCAGTTTGGTCCAGCTAGGCTGGTATTCTGCAATGTCCCCATTTTGAAAAAGCTGCAGAAATCCATTGAACTGATACTCCACAGCAGTCAAAGCACATCCCCAGTGCCAGGTCTTTAGGTAGGCAGAGTTGGGGGAAAAGTGATGGGTGCATGGATGGAATCACTCCATTGTCACAAGAACCAGCACAGCAGAAGAGAAATAGGCAGAGGTAAGGAAACAGACAGGGCTCAAACTTGATTCATTTGTTCTGTTCATTAAGGCAGAAATAATGTGACTTCTTTGCATGGGTCCTTTCATTTATGACATTGGGAATTTCACTATAGATAGTTTTAGTTATGAAAATATAAGTTACCTTACCTTCCATATGGGTTGCCTTTGCTTCATTTCAGGGACTTAGCAGAGGTGGAATTCATCCAGTTTGTGCCTTGGATGGGCCCTAAATATATAAAAAAAAAAAAAATCAGTAAGAAGCAACATAAGTCTTTTTCTACCTTCCTATGAAGTTTTTATTTGGGTTCATAACAGTCTTCAAGTTCACATCCAGACTTATTTCTCATTTTTGAACCTACTGCCCAACTTCAGCAGCAAAAGAGAATCCTGAGTGTCTGGTAGTCTTCAAGAGCTTCTTGCCAGACACTTTAACTATCCTGAATCTCTCCTTGAATACTCATGCTTACATTTTCAGATGTACATTCACAACAGTTTACAGGCAGCATTTCTGAAGGAGACCATGAAATTGTGATTATGGCAGGTAAAAATCACCAGGAAGATACGTAAGTGTAACACAGAGAGTACAATCCCAAAACTTGACACAGAATCAGATGTACAAATAATGCTGGAATAAGTCTACAAAACCAGGTTACAATTTACTCCCGTGTTTAGTCTCAAGTTCAGTCAAAGGCTTTATGCCTCAAGTTCAGTCAAAGGACACTCCAGTTTCAGTACACCACAAATCAGACACCAACACAGAATGCATATCAGCTGAAATCTGTCTCAAATAGGAACAGGCAGCATTTTGCAAATAATACATTAAATACAAATAGGGTTTAGTAGTAATGATGATGTCAATATGTAAAACAATATTTGTCCTAAGTACGGGGCAATTCTATAGACACTTCTGTCTGTGTCTAGTCATGTCTCTCTTAAGGAGGACGTTGAACACAGCAAATTCTCTTTCCAACTGCATAATGTAACACATTTTACCTATGCAATCTTAGAGAAAAGGGGAAAACAATTAAAATCTTGTTAGAAAGAAAATAGTAACACATTCCCTCCTGAAAGGGAATCTGGAAGTTGATGGACCTGGAAAAATGAAAGTTAGCTGCTTTTTCTAAACTGCCTCTCTCATACCCTGTGTCATTTCCATAGCTGTTGCATCCACAGCAGTCCCTGGGATATGGCATGACTTCTGGAGAGAGCTCCAAGATGCCAAGAAACCTAAAGCAGCTCCTGCCTGGGTCTAATAGAAACTGGCAGAGCGTGACAGTAGGCATCTTCGACCAACCACATTAAAAAGGCAGGATGTGAACTGCCTTCTGACTGGGTTCACAACGTAACTGAGCCATGCCATTTTCTCCTAGTAGGGGCAAAGCCTGCAAATCTGCTCCCCAGCTCGAGAGGAGGGGATGCTGCCACAGGGAAGGGAGGGCAAGGAGGCAAATCAAACCACATGACCATCTGGAACATGACCTCTGGGTAGTGGTGCATAGACTTCAGCATTTTGCTCTTGTCTGATGTAACCCTGCCTCACAGCAGTGAGGCAAGGAGTGGCCTTGTGATAGGACTGGCTTTGATAGGCAAATTAGATTTCATGCCAACACAGTTATATTGGGGCAGGAAAAAAAAACAATCATGAATGAAACAGTGATTGATGTTCCCTCTTTATTGTAGAAGAACTTTGATTATCAGCTGATCTGTCCTTTGGTTAAACAAACCTTGGATATTAGGCCAAGGTCAGCACCTGATTTTTTCATTTACAAATAATAACAAATTATCATATGTATCAAGACCCTTTAGCTCTTCTTCTACATTTCACCCTCCTCCAAAAGCCAGGCTAGGGAGAGACATATATAAACAAAATCCTGAGAAAAGACCCTAGCAGCTCTCAAGAGCAGAGTGAAAGTCTGGACTTGTAAAAATGCTTGGGCAACGGTCCAAGTGAAAAGCCCAATCTCAAGAACAACTAAACAAAGGAGAGCAGGATCTTGTCCCACATCAGTCTTTAGAGGACAGTGAGAATATGCAGAACTGTGGTCCCAAAGCATTCAACATCAGAGGCTGTGAAGAATGGCTTCCTGCAACGATTTCAGGAGTGCTGCCCAAGAACCCACTGCCAACTTAAAGGAGATGGAAGGAGAAAGGTAACCAGATACAGACCAGTGAACATCAACTTATTTTTAAACCTGATCTGCAATAACTGAAAGCTGAAATGCACCAAGCAGAAACTGGTGGTGCTGGGGCTGGTGCCACTTGGCTGTGATTGCCTCAGTGCACTGTTTCATTCCCTCAGACAAACTAGAAGATACTTTCTTATCAAAAAGGTTGAGATCAAGTCAGGCCTAATCAGTAGAACCCACCAAATCCAACTTACACTCAAGCACTTTCTAATGAAGGGATAAAGGCATATTGTTCCACTCCACAAAATCCCCACTGGCCATGACTGACAGGTGTTCTAAACCCTGAGCTGCACAACAGACAGAAGGGCCAGGTCTGTTAAATTCTCAGTTGCTGGTAACCCATGTGCTCAAAACACTGAGCCATTCACTTCCTTGGGAGTTTATTTTTCCCTTAGAAGAATTATCTGTTTCTGTGAATCCTATTCATTTTCTATTCCAGTTCCAGATTGTGCAACTTCCCCAAAATACCTCCTTTTATAAACTAGAAAGGATCAAAATTACTAAACAAAACTACAGACATTGGTTTCCTCACCTGCCCCTGGTGATCTCTTCAGTTGTTGCTGACATTGAGCTCTTATGACTGATTTAACTGATGTGCTTCGCTAATTGTTTTTATACAACCAAATCAAGATAGATCTGTATAATGTTCACAAGCAGATGACAAGACTGTTAGTGCTGCAGAGCAAGATGCAACCAAGATGCAACAATGTCTGAATTTCACCACCACCTCAAGTCTTTCTTCACCTCCCCTCTAATCCCTCTGGCACTACAAATGGGTGCAGAGGTCTAAGTGGCCATTCCAACTGGCACATCAATGCAAAGACTCTGTTTTAAAGGATTTGGTGTTCTTGAAGCATGGGCAACGCTCAATTCCCTTGCACCACAGAATCATGGAATGGTTTGGGTTGGAAGAGACCTTAAAGATCATCCAGTTCCAATCCCCCTGCCATGGAACCCTTCCAACCTCCCACTAGACCAGAATGCTCAAAGCCCCATCCAGCCTGGCCTTGAACACTGCCAGGCAGCCACAGCTTGTCTGGGCAACCTGGGCCAGTATCTCACCACCCTCATAGTAAAGAATTTCTCCCTAATATCTAACCTAAACCTACCCTCTCCTAGTTTAAAGCCATTTCAAGGTTTTTCCCAACCCAGCACCTTCAGCATCAGGCAGTTTTCTCCACCAGAAGTATGTAGAGTGAAGCTGTCCCTTGCAGCGGGTCTAACAGATTGGAAAAGTCCTTTGATGAGGGTCCTGGGAATGCCCTTTTCCTCTACCCTGACCTACATACAGCCCACTAACACATTGCCCTTCCTGGAAAAAGGAAAAAAAATAAATGGCACAGAACATCAATTAGTAGTGCAGGACTTCAGGGAAGAGTGGTTTTTCTGAGCAGAAGGGCTCCATGAGGCAAGTGGAAAGTTACTGAGAGTTTTCTGTCCCAGCTCTATGCCACAGCGCAGGTCCACAGTATCCCAAGAAGATTTAGATCTGACTCTATACTGGTGCCACCACTGTCAAAACTGAGCTGGCATGTACAAATAAATATGAAGTATTTTGTTGCTGTGTCACAATGGCAGCAACCTCTTTTCCATATTTGTGCCTGCAAAATATTGGCCTGCAGGATCAGAGAGGATTTCTGTGCAGTCCAGACACTGGTGACAAGCCTGCTTTAATTGCACTCAGCAATATATTTTTAGGAATAAGACCAAGAAGTTAATGCAGCTTCCTCCTTGTTAAAAACTAAAATAAAAATGTAAAAATGCCTGATGGGCTGAGAATGATGAAAAATGAAAGTTGATCAGCTTAACTGCTGGAAAAATGACTACTGGCACAAATAAATTTTTTTAAACCCTGTTAATATTTTAAAAGACTTTATGGCTGGAAAAAAAGCAGGTTTTTTTTGTTACTGTTAGGGATTTACAGCTGCTGGAGAATCAGGTTTCCATAAAAACCTATCTACTGCTCAATGCCACTAAAAGCCTGCTAAATTAACTTCTTTAACATTTATAGATACAAGTAGAGGCTAGGCAGAGAATGGGTTGAGAGCAGCCCTAAGGAGAAGAACTTTGGGGTGTTGGTTGATGCGAAACTCAACATGAGCCAGCAATGTGCACTTGCAGCCCAAAAAAGCCAACAATATCCTGGGCTGCATCAAAAGAAGCGTGACCAGCAGGTCAAAGGAGGTGATTCTCCCCCTCTCTTCTGCTCTCATGAGACCCCACCTGGAGTACTGCATCCAGTTCTGGAGCCCCCAGCATTGGAAGGACATGGAGCTGTTGCAGTCCAGAGGAGGCCACAAAGATGATCAGAGGGCTGAAGCACCTCTGCCATGGAGGCAGGATGAGAGAGTTGGGGCTGTTCAGCCTGGAGAAGACAAGGCTTCAGGAAGACCTTATAATAGCCTTCCAGTACCTGAAGGGACTACAGGAAAGCTGGGAAGGAACTTCTATACAAGGTCACGTAGCAACAGGACAAGGAGAAACATCTTCAAACTGAAAGACAGTAGATGTAGATTTGATATTATGAAGAAATTCTTTCCTGTGAGGGTGGTGAGACTCTGGCCCAGGTTGCTCAGAGAAGCTGTGACTGCCCCCTCCTTGTAAGTGTTCAAGGCCAGGTTGGATAGAGCTTTGAGTAACCTCGTCCAATGGAAGGTGTCCCTGCCCATGGCAGGGGTTTGGAACTGGGTGATCTTTAAGGTCCCTTCCAACCCAAACCATTCCATGATTCTGTGATACTTACTGGAAACCCAAACCAAGCTACAAAGGAGATGTGATAGCTACATCAGGGATTTTGCTAATTTTAACATCAGATATGTTAAGGGGATTCAGGGAGAACAACTTGTTTTTCTTTTAAACAGAAAAAGACTCTTGTCCTTGACTCTAGATAGCCTTCTGTTCCAACCACCTACCAACAGGGAAGAGCAGGCCACAAGATAAAGTATAGGAGACCTGGGAAACTGGGTTATTGATCTTGTTCCAGTTCTGACTGAACTCATAACATGAGCGAGAACGTCAGACAGGGTGCTTAAATGTGTCTCCTCATCTGAATGTCCAACCTAAGGGACAAAGCAGGTCTGGTTTTCCCAGGTACCCACCTTCCCTTTCCAGTTAAAGCCAAGGAAAGCTGCAGATGCTCTGAATCTCAGCTCAAGTACTTCAGGTCAAGCATTTAAGAGGGGAGGTCCACAAAGTCAGAGACCATTTCTGAAAAGGACTTCTATTTCTGTGCAGGTTCTCAGAGCAGCATATAAGATTTCCAGAGCATTTGTTTTTAGAATTTTAAGTCACCTTAAGCAAAGCTAAATATCAGCTTTAATAGATTACAAAACCTCCTCTCAACTCCAGTGCCAGCCATCAGAAAAACTGTGAAGCAAAACTGCTATGGCCAGCACAACTCATCCCTCATTTCTTCAGATCAGTGCAGCAAAGTTCTAGCTTTTCTATTAAGTACAGTTTTGGCTGCTTTCTTTAGAAATGATAAACAGCTGACCCCTTTGTCTCAAAGACAATGATAGCAGAAAAATCATAAACATAGCCTAGTGATGTTGAACTACTTTCTTCATCTCTTAAAGAAATTGAAAATGATTACTACAGACAAATAACACATTTTCTCTCAAATACTTCAACCTGCAGTTGAATGCTATCTACTACTTTTCCTGGCTAGTGTTTTACTCCAGAGAATCCAAGAAAAAGAGCCATCAAAAAATAACACAGTGGAGTTTTTTTTTCTGTGCCATTTGTGTGTGACTTTTACTGATGATGACCATGCTAAAGCAAGAAACAAGGCAGATTGACATTCAGACACCACAGCATTTGCAGCACTGGCATTTATAAAAATTAATTTCCTTCACTTTTCAACTGAGCAAATTTACTCTGTGCTCCACATAGCAAAAATGAATGAAAAAAAGATGGAAGACTGATGCCAACTTCACATGGATCATGTCCAGATTCCAGCCTCCATTTAACATTGCTTTGTCTTTGATCCTCATGTAAGTTCAAAAGTACATGTTTACATCAAGGTCGTTACAGCTGACTCAATAATTCAGCAAGGCAAAATGTTTGAAAGAAAATAAGTGGTTAAAGTAACTATTGAGGATTTTGTTATCAGTTTATGTCTTGCCATAAAGCAGAAAATGACCTTAAATATTGAAGGAAAAGACATGCATGAGAGAGAAACCATAGGCAGCCAAAAGCACTGGGATTCTGGATAACAATTTACAGCAGCATATACTCTTGAACTGTTTAACTGTTACATGGTTTCAGAGCAGAAGAAAGGCTAACTCTGCAGCAGGCAGACTTTAACCCCAGAAAAAAGCCTGTTCAAAACCAGGAGGCTTTTTCATCATCCCTCACTTGCTATTTTTTTCCCCCCAGTTCTTTTTTGCGTGAAGTATGAAGTGTTTGAGGGTTGCTTTTTCCACTCCTCTTCACTTGAACTTTGCAGCTTCTCTCATAGGCATAGATCTTCCAGTTTTGCTTGAAAATGAGTTCGCAGGTAAAAATTACAAACCTCCTATAACAGTTTCCTTTCCACAGGGCTATTACACTCCATGAGCTAGAATAGACACACATAAATTGTCCCCCAATCCCACTGAGTGACAATAAACAGTGACTGACTCACTCATATTTGGTGACAGAGCTTGGGAGTACCCCTTGCATGAAAACAATGACAGGGACAGCAATACTAAGAATAATTAAGCATGCATTGTCCTGGAGGATGGAAACAGGCTAATACACTTTCTGCACATCCACTCTTGGGCTGTGGGGTGCTGATAGCAGTGTCACAGCCAAAACATAAGGCAACCAGAGCTCAGACTGCCACAGCTCCATCACCCCTGCAGCTCAGACACCAAGGTCTTGGTAAAAAGGACTTTAGAGCCATCTTCTCTGCTTGGTATCAAACACACAGTCTCCATGCAAGAGCAAATTGGATTCATGATGGTAGCAGTCCTTTTGACAGGGAATTTCAAACACAGGAACATCACAACCAGTAATGAAGGTATGCACTTAGCCAGTTTCAATGTATTTCACAGCCCTGGAGACTCAAGACATGAGCTCTCTTCTGTAACAGTGGGACTTTGTGGGACGCTTGCTTCTGTGGCTGTGTGGGGGGAACACAACTCTCATTTCAGTCAAACACAGCACTGTGCTTGCATCGCGCTGGCAATCTGTGTGGTGTGACCTGTGTGCACACATGTGCTTCTCTGTCGTGGGAAGAAAAGAATACAAAACTGCTCTGTTTCAATTCTGATCAGATTTCCAAGAGCTGGGGAAAGGGAAAACAGAGGGCAGGTTTGAGAGCTGGCAGAACAATTCAGTGATTCATCAGAAACGACACAGGTGCTACTAGAAAGGAATTTTCTCCAGTAAGAATGGCTGTTTTGCCAAAAACCCAGCTACGCACTGAAAAACTCCTCCAGCCTCAGGTTTAACCCAGGCTTATCACCACACTGTGGTACAGCCTAACCTTTTCCCTGTCTTATCCTCTGAGGCATGCCCCTTCTACAGTACCCATCTCTCCACTGGGTTTAACATTTCCTTAAAGCCAGACTTACCCCCACGCTCCATACCTGAACCCCGTCCCAAATGTCTCCCCCGTACAGCAGGTGACTTGGCTCCCACTAATGCTCTGAACTGAACCTCGCTGCCCTGGATGTGATCCTTCCTCCTACTACACACCCCAGAACAGCTTTAACCTCTAGAGATCCACCATGCAGATGTCCTCCCTCTTTCACTGCGTAGTGGCCACTGAAAGAATTTTATTGTCTTGGTGAAGTTACTCTTCTGGCATTTTTCTAGAATGGATGATAAAACCCACTGGCTGCATCAAGCTTCCAATGAACTGCTGTTTTATATATCACAGTACTTAAATACAACAGGGAACCAGCAACCACAACTACTAAAACCCCTTTATATCAGCTTTTGAAATGCTGCTGAGAAAACTTACGTTACATCCTAATCCAGTGGGATTACCTTAGGTCACACTCACCTCCCATCTCAAGTATAGTCACATTTGGCCACCTGATTTACCATCAACTTCCCTGTGCTGATACCTATCCATCTGTTTGATAGATGGGGCCAACAACATAAGTTATCTCCACCTAATTCTATTGACCCATTGACCAGCACACTCCATTGGACAGGAGTTTATCTCCTCAAGTGACTTTGCAGGTCACATTCCTGCAGTTCACCCCTATCTCTGTATCCACGCAAATGCCAATGCTCTGATGAAGAACAGCAGTTACCAGAACATGTGAGATGTGGCAAGAAGCAGGGGAGCAGCTTGCAAAGTGTGTGGCCACCCTGGCAGCACCTACAGAAACTTCTATTAGGTGGAGATTTCAAGTAAGCCAGGTCTTGTGTCATCTTTCATCAGTCATCTTGGCTTTCCCTCTCTGTGAGCAAACGATGAATATGACCTTCTTTGTTTGAGTTCTTGCGATGAAGCACTGTTTGCATAAGGCTCTTTCTTATTTATTTTTTTCCTGCAGCTTGTTGACTTTTATAAGACATTCATAAATTTGTTCTGAGTGCCAGTGAGATGCTTAATGGTAGGTATTAAGGATAGTAGACTCATGTTAGAACAAGCCACTTGAAAGTAGCTATAAATATTTCTCTGGATTTCATTTTGCTAACAAACAGCTTCTTTTCTTTTCCTCCCTCCGCTACCCCCCCTTGAAGAGTTGATTTCATAAACAACAGAAGAATGTTCACATTAATATGAAAGTGCATGTCTGGGTTTGGTTTTTTTAATAGAAACTTTCCTACTGGGGACATTTGAGTCCTTGTATTCTGTCTGCATGAAATCGGCTCCCTTTTCAGGAAAACCTTGGCAGCTTAAGACCTCCAGGGTGAGCTCATGTTCTTTTGCGCTCCCTCAAACTCATCTCTGCTCTTTCATTGCTCTGGCAATGGGCTTAGGCTAGACTTAGGGACTGCAGTGTCCTAGAATGAAGCCAGTAGCTACACATTCCTCCTCATTTTGCTCATAGGCACACTGAAGGTTTTTGGATTTCTTCAGGGCTGTAGCCACTGGCTACATAATTTGGAAACTCCACCCTCTGGTCCTATTGCTCTAAGGTCACATTGACACAGATAGACACAAAATATTCCTATTGTCTTTGGTACTAAAGTCCTTCTCATTAGGAACTATGACTGGTAATTGGGGGATACTACTCATGTGTGGTCACCCTCCAGATCGCCATCAGCCACAGGGCAGCAGACACAGCTTTTTGGACAAGAATGGTCCAAAGCTACTTCTTGGAATCAGCAGGCATCAAAGATGAGGACTTGTCTCTGCCTCTGGCTTTGGATAGACAGAGCTCTTTCCTTCCCAGAATAGACTCCGCATGCATTTCAGCCCTGAAGGTCCTAAAGTTGTGTTGGGATGCAGCGGTCTGAGAACCTCCAAATAGCTACTGCTGAGACAGATGAACAGATAGCTCAGTATTCAGCCAGCAGGAGAGGAAAGGACAAGGGGGTGCCCAGAGGAGCCAGGCAGAGAGGAGAGGAAGCCCCCCTCTTAGAACAGGAATTAGGGGACTAAAAGGAGTGGGAGGGCAGGGTTTGGGAGGTCTCTTTTTTGTTTGTTTGTTTTAAATCTGTGGAAAGAATGAGTTGCCAATGTATAATTATTTTTTTTAATAAATTTTTTTAGTGCTTTCATCAACCATAGCTCATTACAGCAGTCCAGAAAGTACCAGGCAAGGAAATCTTGAACTCTGTCATCTCAGACAACTCTCATAAGAGTCAAGGTGAGTTTTAGCCCACGAAGGGCTGTCAGCTTCAGTTCAAGCTAGCAAACTGACTAACATTTTCAGCTTAAAGTCACTTCTAAAAATATTCAAAACTAATGTCCCCCAGACAGCAGGGGAAACATAGGGAGAAATAAACATTCTAATACAGATCTCTAAACTGTCTCCATTATTTTTTCTGGATACTTTTGAATTTCCTGGATATGTGCACAACTACATCCCAGTACTCTCCCCTATAATGCCTCATTATGTCACAAACAAACCCCATGCCTCTAACATAGTAATGGCAAAGACCTGGCAGATGGTCCAGATCAGCAGAGGTAAGAGTAAGCTGCCACATAGCTAAGGCACCTACTCTGGGGAAGGATGCAGCTACCCACCAACATGCAGCTCGCTGCTTCTGTGTTCCCTCTCCTCTCTTTTTTGAAAGGGTTTGTATATCATTCAACCAGGTTTTCCAGTCCGTGCAAATGTTAATTACCATGGGTTGAAACATTCTGTACCCCACTAGAATTAAATGGCAAACCAGCAGTTCTGATGATATCATGGTGAATGATTTATCCGGTGATATCCTACATTCCTGCTGCGTATTTAAGCAATAAGGCACGCTGGGGAGAATGTTTGAGTGATTAGTTTGCCTCTAGTGTAGGCTATAGTCAAAGGTTAATGACCTTGAGCACCCATGAAGTTCAATTAATGCCTTGAAATGGACTACCTGAAAGGCCTGACAGCTATTATTAAATGGAACATTAACACAGGAACACTATTTCATGCCTTTGCAAACATGAGTAGAGTACTTCTCATATCCAAAGTACTCTAGCCATGTTTCTATATTAGCAAGCACCTGAAGAACTATTTGTTGAGAGATGGGCCCCAACTGCTTCATGGATGCACACTTCTACCATCTTCACAAGGCTTCTGGGCTGTCCAAAGAGTAGTGTTTGGGTCAGAAGACTTGGAAGAATCTGTGGTTTCTGGTGCTATCAGGATGCAGGCAACATGCAGTTCTGTGCCACCTCCTCTATTTCTTCAGTCTCCACCTCCACCAAAATGGCCCAAAGCCCAAAACAAGCAGAGTGAAGAAGGGCATATTTTTCAGAGTCATCCTGGGGAGGGCAAAGGAGCCCTGGCACTCCTTGAAGTAACTTGCTAACTTCATCATTACTAATGACTATAGGGACAGACCCATCCCATCCACCACACAGATTTTACGACAGACTCATTGCTCTGCTGCATCCTTTTCACACTGTTTGTGAGGGGAAGAAATGTATACTGGCAAGAACTAAGAACTAGTTCAGCAGATGACTTATTTAAATGCTCTGTAGAAAGGCTCTCCTATAAATCCATCTAAGCAACCCAACAATATTTGGAACTGATGCCACCACCAGTCATATTCCTCTGCCTCCTCAGAGCAGTGCAGAGAGAAGCAGCCAGCTCATTCAGGGGCCAGAAGAAGCCCTCTTAAGAGATGGCACTAGCAAGAGTGGAGCTAGGAAGAAACCTCCAAGGATGACGACTTGCACAGGAACAACCTGCCCCTTCAACGCCCTTGAAGTCACACACACACATAGCTCTGTCTCTACCTGCCCAGTCCTAGTTTCTTCCTCTGCTGAAGACTGACAAAAGGCCCTTTCTCTACAGGCTATCCATCCATTTTTAGTTCATTTAAAGCCTTAATCTACAACACCTTCTCAGCCAGGACCAAACCAGTGGTGATGCAACAAGGCAGGAGTGTACTAGAGCACAGCCTGCCCAGGTTCGCTCTTCTGAGGCCGCCCATCACAGCTATAAAACTCCCCGCCAAAACAAATTGGATTAAGCTCAGGTCAGATTATGGGAGAACTGGGCTGCAGGGACTTTTCACTCTAGCCTTTCTTCAGTAAAAAGAACTCCACAGGCTCAGCATGACAACAAGAGAAGAGAGAAAGGAGTGAGACTGAAGCCATGAAGAGAGAACTGGACTCCTGGGGAGAGCAGAACAAAGACAGATAAGATGCAAGGTAAATAAAAAGGTACAAGGGCTTAGTTGTGACTTCAGAGAGAGAAAGTGGGGGGCAAAGGGTCAGACTTTACACTAATTAACCTTGCGTCAGCAAACTCTGAACCTCTGCAACTGCCCCAATGACTGCAGTATGGGCTGTCAAGTCTGGCCCATCTTCATCCTTTAAATGAAAGATGAAGAAAGTGACAAAAAAGTGACAGTTCCACCTTCAGCTCCCAGGCAGTTTGCCATGCTACAGGTCTGACCTGAGAATGGGAGTTTGCTCTGGATTATCTCCCTACATCATCATTTTAACTTTGTAAGAAACAGCATAGTGAAAATGTGCACCTGCTCCCTGATCCACCAAAGCACCAACATACAAGCTAGCTTTAAAATACATGAGTGTGTTAACCGAGTGTCACTATCCACAATCTGAAATTATTATGTATTTACTTAAATACTTTCCAGGATCAGGAGAAGTATTGTCATGGGTGTCCTCTGGCTGCACAATTAATTGAAGCAGTACCTGAATCTGTCAATAACATTGACAGAATGGTAAAAGTCATGCAGCAAGTAACACAAATGTAGAAACTATAAAATATGAAGACTAATACATAAAATAAATTGAACATCCATGTCTTGTATAGTGTATATATATAGCATACAGAATAAGAGTGGTTTGTCTCTGTCCTCAATGGCTAATAGAAAAATAGTAAGTCTGGTTTGGGCTTTCTGGCAAGAAGAAACATAGTGTAATTGCCATTAAATGCATTTACTTGTTGGCTTGGAAACAGAATTCAAATTCTTGGTGTATTAACATTGAAAAAACATTGAAGAAAAAGGTTCTTTCTTCAAACACTGAACAACCATCTTTATTCTGCTAAGGAAAACCAATCTCCATGGCACAAGTCTATCTTCCTTCCTGCATTTCTCTAGAGCAGGGGATCCCCAAAACCACTGGGAGATACACTCAGAATTTCTGCACACAGCCTATATACCAGATTTTTTTTCATTATTGGTGTAGTACTGCATTACAGTCACAAACACCTAGAGTCACTGCAATACAAGTTAATTTTGTCACACAGTTACCAGGAAGATTTGCTGCCACTGAATAGTCCCATGAGCAAAACTGTCAGGACCCCTCTTTTTCAAGCTTCTGTCTAGAAATTTTGCATAACTTTTTCCTCCTGATACAGAATTTAAATACAAATTTTGCAGGATTTGAGGAAAGTGAGGTCAGCTCTGCCCATTCCTTAGCATGCAACAAAATAATTAATAATCACAGCAGAAGAAAGACCAAGCTGTGTTCCTGTTATCTCAGTATGAGAGATTGGTGATTGAGAACTTCTGCCTCCTGAAAAATCTCTCTTGCTTCCCAGTCCAGTTTGTATTTGTTTAAGTCCAAGGCAGGCAAACAGGACACAAGCCCCCAGGAATCCATAACCACCCTGATGCTTCTGGGTTGCAAAGCATCTCCACCACCATCTGTTTTCAGTCACTCCAAAATGAGTTCTGAAGAGTCAATTGTTTTCTTCTAGGAAAAATAAACATGCAAGCTGCTATTCTCCCGATTTCCAGCAATTTTCTGCTGTGGGTAAATGTAGCTTCAGATGTTAGAATTAAGTCTCATTCTCATCCAAAGAATTTTGCAATATAATTACCTCATTTTTACTGACTTGGATAACTACTGCCCTTTAAAAAAAGGTAGTGTGTAAAGTCTGCAAGACTAATTCTTCCTCCTGCCCCTTTGTTATAAAATCTTGGAACAATTGATAGTAATTAATCTTACTTGATATTTCTTTGGTTCTCTATTTGTTGATTTAAAGGCATTTTATGACTGATTGTTTTCAGTTGCTTGGACAGCTGTCAGATTTGTTATGTGGTTTGATTCGGCTTCCAGGGAGTAAAATTGTTATTTTTCTTATTTTTACAGATCTAATGCATAGTGGCTGACAGAGGTGGCCCTTCAAAAACCATATATGTAAAACCAAGACTACATCCAGACTGGGAGAAGATTGCCTAGAGATTCTGCAGGCAGATTACACAAGCAAGATGTGGAAGGCAATTATAAAATTAAAACCACAACAAGACTGTATTACTAGTTTTTAAGATGCCCAGCTCGCACATTGAATGAGATACTCTCAAATACAGTGGCAAAATCCATCCTAGGTGTAACATCAGTGGCTTTACAGAAATTACTTCGGCTTTTGGAGCAGTACTGGAGGGCTGGTGGGGAGATGCATTTTTTGGATCATTTGGGGGCTGGAGTACTCCAGCCCAAGCAGTATCCCCATTCCTGCATGCCTGGGAAATGCTGTGCTCAGTGGAAGGAGTGTGAAACAGAATCCAAGACTCCAGACCACTAAATGAGGACAAAATGAAATATAAGAGTTAGCAGAACTCAAGAAAGAATGATGTTAATACTGAACTGCTCAATATCCCTCAGCTTCACCTCCCATCTTTCAACCTCCTGTCTCTAACAGTTACCTATGCCCACTGACTCTGAACTTTACATACCCTCAATTTTAGCCTGTTTTCATCTCTGCATCACCCTTTCGCCTGCATGTCACAGCTGTGTCCCCCATGTGCTCACCCTCTCTTTCTCAGCTCTTCACTTTCCTCGTGGTCCATCTACGAAAATGACCAACACCAGTTGTATGTCATCCCTGGCTCACTCTCGTGTCTCTTTCTGATTCCAAACTAAAACCTCACCAGCCACTATCTCAAACAAATTATGGAGAAAGACCAACCATCTGTCATAGTTCCTCCTCCAAAATATGCAGAATAAAGTTTCACTAAAGCAGAAATCTTTTATATTAGACAGTGCTTTCACATACAAAACTCACAAGCTTCTTGTTTTCAGAAGACACGAAAATCAGGATTTAGTCTGGAACTTCAGGGCTCTGCATGATCACAACTGCATTCTCTCTGTGCCCTGTGGTGCTAATTTATACACAATATCAGTGCTAACAACTTGTTCTAAAACAAAACTTACCTGTGAGCTTAAGTGTAGGGAGAGAGCAACTGGCTGCTATTGATCACAGTTTGTGAAAATTTAAGCACTTTTGCACGAGAAAAAAAAGAATGCATTTACTGCCATGGTGTCTTACTGGACAGGTTATCTGATCTGCTCAAAGTATCTTCATGTTTGTCCCTGTCCAGTTACTAAACACTAGGAGGAGACTACTTCAAGCCAAGAACTAGATGGTGCTTGTGTAGGGACAGTCACAGCGCAGGGGCCACATTCACTTCCACCTCCTTTTTTTGTAATCGCTTCCTTCCACTGCCCAAAGTTAGCAGCACATAAAGACAGCCAAGTACTCAGAAATACAGGGAAATGAAAGGTGGGAACTGTTAATTTGCATGCTCCCATTTCCTACAAAGGAAGGTACCTCTAGTTCTCTCTACCACTCTGAGACATCCTCTCCTTCTGCTGCCCAGCTTATTTCCTAGGCTGCCTCCACTGCCACGCCTAGTAGGTTGCATTACTGCCAGCTCCCTTCAGAAGAGTCTTTTTTCAGTCGCCAGATCATTATTCACCCTTTCAGCTCTTTCTGAAGCACCGTAAATTATTTAGATGAGATGCCTCTCTGATTCTCTTCTTGAGCTTGCAGCCCTTCTACCCTTTTCAAACCTCACACTTATATCTTTCTTGAATTTTTACTTTTCTTCTAGTCCCTTCCTCCACAACACACTGCAAACAGTGGAAGCAAGCCTCGTATTATATTCTGAGAGGCTATTTATAACAATAGACTTGAGCTTAGCTTTATTAAATCACTCATATTGACATTTTCACTTGTTTGCTTTCTAAACCATGGCCATAAATTGCTGGGAAAACAGCACAACAGTTGCATCTTCATGTCTATGCCCTCACTGGCTTCTTTAATATACTGCAAATATGGCCCATCAAATCCACCAGGCTACATTCAACCATGCACCATACACAGATCTAGCACTACAGACTATGGGTGAAGTTTCCCCCACCCTTGATCACATACAGGTCTTTCAACCCCATTGAAAGATCTGGGAATTCCTCTCCCAGGTCCACTAATCCCAGCGTGTTCCTTTCCCCTCTATTCCCAGTCATTTTTCCAGGATACCACTTCTGCAGACATGTGTATCATTGCTGCAGCAACGCTGTCTTCTTCCAAGCCACTTGGATGCAGGAGGATGGATTGAGAACATCCTTGAACAAATCACCATACTGTTCCCATCCCTTCTGCTTTCCACCACTGTGGCCTCATTTCTATCATCTGATTCCTCTTTATACATATTGCCTGTTCTCATACTCATTCACGTCACACATTTAAGAAGGTGACAAAGAACGTCAAGTGTTTTTATAATCCAACTGAACCACATTTACTGCTTCAACCACCAGCTTAGCCCACTGTTCTCCTTTTAAACAAACACAAACAATTCCAGAAGATCTAGTAACAACGGAAACAGGCGGGCAGCAGAGCAGTACACGCTGAAACTCAGCGTGGTTCCCCATTAGGGGGAAAATTTCAAGTGCTTTAATCATGACAAATGGCACCACAATGAGTCAGTGGATATGACGGGTCAGCCTCTTGGCTGGTGCAGCGCCAACAGCTTCCACAGGGGTTCATGAGGCATGAATTGGCCCCATATGTGAAAACCCGCTACAATTTGTCCAGTTTCTCCCATCCCTGTGGAGCAAAGTCTCCATATGCGAGATCCCACAGAGCTGTCAGCCAATGTCACATTTCAATAACAGCAAAAACAACCAGTGCTGCATAAACCAGCAAAGCAATCCCATTGCTCATAAACTGGCAACTGACCTAGGTTGGCAATGTTTTTGTTGATCACAACCCTTTCTATGGAACAAAACATAGGAGCTATCATGCCAGAACAGACTCGGTGATCTATCTTCTCCTTGTCTCCTGTCTCCAGCAGAGGCCAACATTGATGCTTTAATGGAAGATTAAAAATGGAAATATGAAGCCTGCAAGGCACCTGGGTCAGTTGTGCAATATTTTGTCCTTGACCTAGGGCAAAACTTCACAACTGTTATATACAACTGTGCAATATTAGACTGTTATCCCAGATATGAAAAACTGTCAGGTGCTGTCATAAAGAAATATATGTCAAAGGCAGAGGATTGTCCTTTCTTCTTTCCTCTGCCTTTTTATTTTAGCTTGATTAATGTAACTGCACATCCTCTTCTCAAGACCAAATCTTTGACTTCTCAGTAGACTGGACATCACAAATTAATTCAACTTTGTGTCAAAAGGCAATAATATTATTCTTACTTATGTTAATGTCTTCTCTTACAGAAGAATTAGTTTCATAGGATTCTTTCTTGAACCTTTCCCCGTTTCACAGAGCTTTAATCCTCTTCCTTCCCTTATTCAACACCAAATTAATGTTGATCTATTTGATCTCTTTTTAGACAGATTCTCTCACTCCAAACTTTATAAACTTCTATTCTTTTCTACCTTTATTCCACATTATCTTGGACAAGCTTTATACAGTTCAGCTACAAAGAGATTTAGCTCTACCCTAAGCCCTACAGAGCAAACTAATAGATCAGATGAAAAATAAAACATGAAAAACCTGAAACAGTATCTTCTGGCCTGCTGTATCTTAAGTAGAGTGTAGGAATGATGATATTGATAGCTATACATTAATCATATTCATTTTAAACTGCTAATATTTAAGTACAAACTGAGCTTCAATACCAAAGTGGAGGTTCTGATCAGGGGACTGTTTTAGTTGTATGTCTTTTAGTCACAAACTGGATCATTTTGCAAATATCAAAAGAAAATCAAATCTGATCTATTACTTCTTTCATTTTTCCTGTCTCTGTAACAAACACTTTTTAAGTGTTGTACCTGTGAGCCTGTTAGACCATGCCAACATGAGGAACTTTTAAGTCAATTTTTAATATATATAGACATTTTTGTTATAAGCCACTAAAAACAAAAACATGTGCCTCACTCTATTTATATATTAATACCCATAGCATCTCCCGATTATGAAGCCTGAATTCTAGAGGGAAAACACTTCCAGCCATCCTCAAGCTAAATATTTTCTGAAGTACCGGGTGCCAGTCGCGGCAGCCCCAGCCCCCTCGTTAGGTGCTCAGTTAACGCCGGCGCTGGGAGCCCGGCCAAGGCAGGCAGAGCCCGGCCAGGCAGAGCCACGCGTCCTCCAAACTGCACCCACCCTCTAGTGGGATGAGGAAAAAGTGCTGCTCCGGCCTGCTCCCCTGAGCTCGCTTTATCCTGTAGCACTGGACAATTTGCCCCTAACACTGAAAGAACATTCAAATAGGAAAAGCACGCTAAGGTATTCCTTTTCTTTGCTTCTCTCTACGTGCCACACACCATCTATTAGGTATGGGTTAATATAGGGCACATGAGCTCTGAAAGACAGCTACAGCCTGATGAGCTTCACCAAGAAACTTAAGGAGGGCTCTTTTCCTTCTAGCTTTGCCTCGTGCTCTTCAGAGCCTGTGCTGGTTTAACTCCAGTTTCATATGTGACTAAGCAGTGATTAGCCCAGTGAATTAGTGGCTGTGACCACCATCATACCTTTCTTTTGCCATAAAAAAAAAACCCACATAAACAAAAATGCCTAAAAAATAAAAAAGATAAATCCAGCCTTTTTCCTCCATGTATTAGACAGACCAATACAATTGACTGTAAAAAGTAGGAAAGTGGAATATTGCTGCCTAACAGAGGACTGCAGTTGTGGTATGACCTGTTAAAACGCAGCAGAGATATAAACAGGTTTCAAACCACGACCCAGGTCAGCTGAACAAAACATAACAAGTGAGCAGTCCTTAGGGCAAACCACTCTTGAAAGTTTACAGCAACTGAAGGCCAGATCCTACTTCCCACAGCCAGAGAAGATATGGAGCACGATGCCTTGCAAGAGACAGGCAAGTAGGACCAAGGATGAGAGCAGGGCAGCCCCCCACTAGAGGTGCAGCATCCCAGTACCTGAGCAAGAGATGGGCAGGTCCAGTAACCACAACCAGAGTCAACCACAGTCCAGAGCCCCTGGCAAATCTAAATCATGTCACAAGGCTGAACACAACAGCCCCCCAACACCAGGGCTGAGCCTAAATGCAGATCAGGGCCAGTGGGCACAGGGTGTGTGGATGGGAGCCCAGGTGGAGCTGCTCAGAGCAGTCAGAGCCTGTTGGCACCCTCTGGGGTCTGGCAAACCTCTTCGTTAATCCCAGACTAACGACCCCCAGTGAATTTAGGTGAGTTAGATTAGGTCCAAAAGAAATAAGTAAAGATTTTCTGCAAAGATATGAAGTGAAAACCTACTAAGAAATACATTCTGTCCTAAAATATATAGCTGGGGCTTGCAAATAAATCCACTGCCTTTAGCAGGAAACCTTGATGAAATCTGGAGATAAAGAACTGACTCTATAAACAGTAATGCCTTTTACCAGCCTATTTTGTCCACTGCATGCATGACAGCAAGGTGAAGGACAGAAGTAAAGCAGCCAAGGCCATTAAAAGCAAGATGGGACCTGAAACAATTGAACAGGACTGAAGAGAGTATGATCCCTTCCTCAACATGATGCAATCAGCAGCCTCCAGGAGCCTGCTAGGCAGACTCAGGTCTAGAATGGAAACAGCAGGAAGCGGGGGGGGGAATAAAAATAAAGCTATCTTTCATAGATCACATGGTCCCACCAGGAAATACGGAAACCTCTGACTTGTCTGGCTCTCTGTCTCTCCCTCCCTATGGGTCTTCTGCAGAAAGTATAGCCTGTGTGCCCAGGAGGTGATGAAATCTCTAATGCTGTATGGCACATGGGGAATTTGGGGGATTGCAAAACAGGATGTTTCTTGGAGGAAATACAGTCTCAGCAAGCAAAAGGTTCAAGTACGGTACATCTCACAATGATGTAAGAGCTTGATTATGCATCTCGCTTAAAGCCCAGCTTAGGGTTTTAGTTCTAGTAGAACTAATAGGCAACACCTGCTGCGATGAAAACAATTTCCGTCCCTGAACTCTAGCAGAAGTGTTTATCTTTTGAGTTAGAAAATGTTTCTCTAATGTCTGAACAAGACCCCAGGGACAGGAACATATGCCCAGAACTGACTTTTCTGCGCATTAGATAGCTTATAAAAATGAGAATTAGAAAAACCTGGTATCATCAGACATCTCGCTCAATAAAGTCATTAAATGGAAAGTACAGAAAAGTTCCTCTAATGTTTCCTCTCCCTGTCACTGTAGTCCTAGTTACTCTTTGTAGAGCAGAAACAGAGGCTACTGGAAAAGCTTGCTGGGGTAAATTCTGAGTTCAAACTTCAGGGCTTTTCCAGACCTGTCCCTGGCAAAACTACCACTGGCTTCAATGGAAACTTTACCCAAATACGGGCCTCAGGACTTGGCCCTCTTGGTTTTAGTTACTAATTTTATTACTAAAGGTTAAACAGAGCTGTTGACAGTACAAACCGTTTTCTTACGTAAGCAGTGAAAGGGAGAGTGTCAGATATACAAGATAAAACAATACTGCCAAGTCAAGGCAATATAGGTTATGGGTGAACGTCCTTTCACAGAACATACTGCACCAAATCCTGAGCTTCACCCTCTTCCTCAACCAAAACTCCCATTTAAATCAACTGGAGCTCAGTGTGATCAAGAGGCAGGGAGGGTCAAGCCTAAGCACCTCGAGGTTTAGCCATGGTCGCTACCAGGGCTTTAAGAGACTGTAGCTGTTGAAAACACAAAAGCTCTACCTTAACAAAACAAAACGAGTGAGCAGTGAAAGTTCATAAAAAATGCATGCTTTGCTTTGCACTGAGAAAGGAAAAGGCATGGGTCCCAGGCTTGATCAACAAAGCTGGAGGGTGAAGCATTGCTTCATTTTGAACGTACGGGGACTGTTTGTCCTAATAACGCCCTGGAATGATAAGACAGAGCTGCCCTGCAGATGTGACTGGTGTACAGATTCATTATTTAATACCCATTAAATACTACAACTGCAAATTAAGTGCTTCATTCAGTTTTACACACACAACCCCTAACAATAAACCCCTTGATGACAGGAATGTCAGGGAGGGCATGTAGGGCTTTGCTCCCATACCTTCTGCTATGATATTCTTTACCTAAAGCTTGGACACAAACCAGAAACTTGTTTTTAATTTTTCACCAAAAATAATAACAGCAAATTATTTGATGCTTAAAAATAATGATACAATCAAAGGCAAACTGTTCACAGTTCAGTCTAACAACACTTCATTGGTTTGGTGATTAAGTAGCAACCCAGAAGTTAACTTTCTGGGAAATCTACTGTTTTTATAATGAAATTGTACTGTCAGAGCCATACAATAGTTCTGTCTTTAATAACAATGCAACAGACATTGAGGGAAATTCCTGTGGTCTGTCCTATTCAGATAGAGTTATCATCCAATAGATCATCAGCTGTACAAGTCAATGGTGTCGCAAAGTTTTTGACACAGTTAACACATTAACACATTAGACATATGTAGGATTTGAGCCAATTCTCACCAAAGCCAATGGAAGAACTCCAACGGAGTTGTACTGGGCACAGGGATGGTGTCACATGTATTGTCAATCACGTAGGAAACAAGACAATCACAGCAGCTCTCTTCTGACATCAGCGTCTGCCTCTACTTGAGGCTTTGGCAGAGCCTCATGAAAGACTGGCTCTTGCTCTCCTGTTTCTTTTAAACAGCCTGAGAATCACTTGGGTTTGTTTTTTTGGCATAGGGCACTCAAAAGGATGTTGTCAAGGTTCACAGAACTGAAATCTAAATCATTTTTTTCTTGCCTTTTTTCATTTCATATACTTTTTGAAGTGTGATTTTATTTTTACCCTTATGCTTTACCCAATGCTTTTTTAAATAAAGAAGCAACAAAACCCTTGCTTGACAACCAACCCCACTATCATAAATCACAGGCCAGCTCTGATTGTGTACTACTGAAGCATGGTCATACCAGCAAACGTGCCAGGATGCCTAACTGAGGAATGTATTTTCTGGACAAATGTTTAGTAAAACTCACATCATTTGCTGAGTAAAAGTTCATTGGGATTTATCTGCTTAGGAAAGGAACATCACGGATGAAAACACACTGTTCCTTTACAGTCACAATACTAACACAATAACACTACCTCAACTGACAAATCAAGCCTAAAACAACAAAATCCTTGTGCAAGTGGTGCGGAGAAATAATAGAATTCCCAGCTCAAAATAAAAAGCTAAAATATAATGAGAGATAGATACTGTATATTAATCATTATGGCACTGGTTCCTGCTGGGTTGAAGATCCAAATGAATGAGTGGGCAAGAGAACCTGATCCTGGAAATATGCTCACAGACACATAAGTAGGAGTCTAAATCCAAGATAATTTTCCCTTTTTGTAAGATTAGGGATTCAACAGCAGAAGGAAACCTGTACATTTTTCTAGCAATATGGAAAAAAAATTAGCCCAAGGCTGAAGAGGCAGACACAGAACAGATCACAGGTGTCAATGAGGCCTGACTGAAGCCTCTCTCCCCCTGCCTCTCCTCATCCCTGCCCCACCTAAATTTGCTGCTATCCATGATTTTGTATTTTAGCACATCTGCACCAGCCCCTGCTGCAGAGACAAGGCTGCTACGTGGGCACCCCAGCAGGGAGATTCTTGCTTTCCATCCCCCCACTCAAGAACTTGGCAGAGGCAGGAGCTGTGCAGGTGGAGCAGCCGGTTGGCAGCTGAGTTTGTGTTCCCCGTTGCTGTGCTGCTCTCAAGGATGCTGCACCAGAGTCAGTGCCACTTCCAGGGAGGCTGTGGCACATCCTCTTCTGCACTGGCTGGATTTCAGGGGACCATCCTAGCAGCAGCTGTAGTAAGCAGGAACATGCTTCCTCTCTCCAGTACACCTTCCTCAGCAGATACTTGCTGTGTTGCATCTGTTTCTGACAGAGACCTTGGATTTAGCCTAATGCAGTATTTCAACAGCACTTGATTAAGTTGCCCTGAGAACAGAGCCCGTGCAAGCACTAACTAAACTAACTAAAGGAATCTCCTATCTCAGAGCCTTCACAGGAAAACGCTTGAAAAGGATGGTAAGCAGGTAAATGGCTACTTAGTTGGTGATGATCCATGAGGATCATCCAACCAGCACCCATTATCAAACTTTGCCCAACACAATACCCTTATCCCCAAAATTTAAATCACTACAAAAATAATCTCTTTTAATAAGGTGGAAATGTGTTGTGAGGGTCTTAATTTTATTTCACTGCAAAGAACACCATCAACATAATTTTTTAGCTAAAATTCACAGAAGACTGCCTGGTTTACATGGGGAAATGGAGAATGAATATTCACTGCAATGTGCCTGCAGAGGGAAAGAAATTACTTCTCAGAAAGAGCCGAGTTCAGGATTTCAGCCTGCACTTTAAGCAGGGACTAAGAGTAAAGTCCTGCCTGCTGGAATTGTGAAATCTCTGTAAGCAAGTTTATGAGCAAGTATTAGCACAGCTGGCAAAGGCTTTCAGCTAGGAAAAAGCTATTCTACTGGTGAAGATGTGCAGGAGGGTGCAGATGAACTGGAGTCTGAAAAAGCACATCAGATAGAGGGCTGTGTGGACTGGAGGGCTGCTGAGAAGCCACTGCAGTATTCATGAAGGACTTTAGGTCCTTATATCAAAATGCTTTAGCAATAGCTATTAGTAAAATATTTTTTCTCTGTTCCCTGGATGGACTCTAGTTTTGCAGACAGCTATGATGAAAACCTTTTGAAATGCCAGACAGAGGGAGGAGATGGACCTAGGACATAACGTGCAATGGTTCGGTAGGTCCTGAGGAAGCACTTCAGCCCAGTGATGGATTAAGGATGCAGCCTGTACTAAGCTGAATGCAAAACTCATAATAGGAAAAGATGCCTGTTCTTACAAGGGCTTCATTAGAAAAGCTTTTGTGAAAAGACAGGTCATAAACAACTGAACGAAGGAACTTCGAAATCTACATTGGTTAAGAAAAAGAAGGTACAGAATGAACTTAAATTAAACTGATCCCCCCAGGGAAGCAGAAATAGGGGTCTTGTTAAAGCAGCAGCTGTTAATTCCCATCTGTATGTAATTTCCATTCCTATCGTCTGTGTAGAATAAAGCCCTTCCAAAAAGGATCGTTAGTGAACTGGCTAAAAACTGGAGGAGGCCCAAGTGCAAGCTTGTGGTAGGTGTCCCACAGCTCGGAGGAGACCGTCTGTTTCCCACATGGGTTTGAGGCCAGATGGCATTTCTAGGCAGTATAGAGGCAAAGGTCGCCACTGACAAGATTGCCCAAGTGTAGAGAAACCACACTGGGGAAAACCAGAAGTTGCTGAAGCAGCAGAGTCACCATCAGCAACTCTTCCCTAGGCCCAGGCAAAACGCTGGCCACTCGACTGCCATTGAAGGTATGACAGTGACAGCTTGAAAGCCACACTGCTGATCGGAAATAACTCGGACCCATGGAAAACATGCATGGCTGAAGTACATGGGAACTGCAGGAAGTAAATAAACTGTAACTATCAGCTACATCAGGAGAAATCCAGCTCTTAGTGAAGTTCATGTCTATATAAGGGGTGGACTTCCAATGAAATTGTCACTCTCTAATGCTGTGGCATTTTGAGTGACCTCCACTTGTTATAACACCGCTTCAGCTACCCGCAGTTTGACCACTGTGAACTGTAGTTGAATTAACTGAGCAAGGTGATGGTTTGGAGTGAGTTCATCCATGTGTTAACTGTGCTAATACATTTTCCCCTACACAGTTTTCAGACATTCCTAGTGGATGGGAATAAGAACAAATGCTGACTCAGGGGGCAACTCATGGTTTCCCCGTTGTTCCTCCAGGGAGAAATGAACTGCTCCCCATGTGCACTCTGAGTAAAATTGTGGCAAAAACCATTCATGACACAAAGGACTCTCCATGTGTTGATGCCATTTCAGCTGGCTGGGAATCAGCTGTTCACTGCTGGACCAGTTCATGCTGGACCAAAGACCATATTCTTCAGGAGAATGACATGATCAAGTGGCAGGTGCAGCTGGTGGAAAATCACGTCACAGGGACAGAGTTCAGCGTACCTGGTGTCACAAGACAAGAGGTTGGCTCTGAAATAGCTCAGTGAGTTAAAAGCTGGCAGATGTGACAGCAGAAGGACGAGAAAGAATGTAACAAGAAGAGCAGCTCTCATGAAACACTAGTCCCTTCTCCAGAAATGAAGTTAGGACCTAGCCCTCATCCAACGTTAGACTGCACTTAAACCAAACAGAGCTCTCCAGAAGCTCTGTCATCATCACACCGGTTAGATGGTAATGAAAGAAAAACAAAATCACATCCTGGAGCACAGCCAGAGGCAACTCTCTGAATTGCCCTCGGCAGACCCAACTTCAGCAGTGAGAAATGCCAAGAGATACTCAGGCATATGCATTGACTATTGAAACCATCATTTACAGACAAATCCAGTTATCCCCATGGAGCAGACACTCAAGAGTGAAATATGTTCTTAGATTAGATGTAACACCTGTAACACCATCAGACTAAAGCAGTACCCAAATATCAAGGTAAAACAAGTGATGCCCTGGCCTGCCTAATGTCACTCAAACCTGTAAATGTTCCAGAGACACACTTTGGCACACTAAGGTGATGGAGTTGTTTGTAGGCTCCAGAAAATTGTACAGGTTTGTCCAAAACTTCACAGAAGAGGCACAGAACTATTATGTCAGCTAATTAATTGAGATTTATTTTTTTTCTCTGGGAAAAAAGGAATACTCAATCTATTTTACATGGTTAAAATTGCTTGAAATCAACCCCTTCTCATTTTTCTGAATTCAAAGGACTTCAAAACCAAGCTGACCTCAAATCACCAATCCACCTTATCTCCCCCAAAATACCCTCAAGGCACTGTCAATCTGCATTTGAACCAGTTGAAGTGATCGGTAGGCAGAGACTGTGTCACTTCAGGAATCTGTAAGGGGTTTTAGAGCAAGATCAGTATTCCTCTACTAAACTTGAGCCTGTGGTTAGCAAAGATGTTATACGTACAGACCAGGAGTGTTGGCGTTCCCTGGAACGTGACACAGTCCCTCCACTCCTCCTGTTTTTTGCAGGGTGGATAACATACAAACTCAGCTTCGCTGAGCCACTGGCTCTCTTAGTTAGGTCTGTTAATGCACAAAATATAACTCCAGCTCCCTGACTTGTTCTTGCATAACACTATCACAAGATTAGTTTGAATCTATTCTCACGGCTCTTTAGCCAGCTGAGGACATCTGCACTGAATGCTGCTTTCCAGGCACATGGTGAGGAGCGTATACACACACAGGATATATAGACGTATATCCATACATCTCCAAGGGTGCACTGCATGTAATGTGTAAGGGGTGCTCTGGTGGCCTCTGTACCTAACAAATCTCACCCAGCAATGAAGGAACTGAACAGCCTATTTTTTGCAAATGCAAAATCAAAGATTTTGGCCTGCTTAGTACATGGAGACTGCCGCACACGTCCATTGAAAGAAAGGCAGATGCTAAGGGAACTCCGTAACCCCCTCAGACAGATGCAGAAAAGTATTTGGAAATACCCCAGTGTGTTCCAGCAGCCTATAATGGGACACTGGCTGTGGAAGAAGAATTGCTGGTATGATCTCAGGACTCAGCCCACTGTAGACAGACAGTCTGCCCACAATGATGGGCCCAGCCAAGACAATACAAGCTCTATACTCACTGATAATCTAGACCAAAATAAAAACAACATCCCCATGCCTGACTATGCTACTCAAGCCGGCAGATGAACATGGAAATGTAATGTAGATAGCAGGCTACCTGGTCTCCTGGTTTCAACACCAGTGAAATTTCTTTGCTGCTTTCCAAAACTCCGAATGGGGCCAGTTGAAATGATGGATGCAAACAGCTCCCCCAGCCACAGGCAGTGCTGGATATTCCTATGAGTACTAAGCTCCTGTGTGTATTACATGGCTGTCTCTATTCAGGAGGCTAAAAAGAAGTTCAGTCCTGCTTGTATATGCTGGAATCATTACATACAGTGCTCCCATCAATCATATAAATGAGTATTACTATGTCACTAGTTAGGACAGTTGCTGTTATTATTGAAAAACCTTCTGGCAATCCAATCCTAGTAACATCCAAGCCAAGGCTGGCTTCTAGTGTAATTTATACTGGTCTCAAGTCTGTGCCCTGCAAACAGTCCCAAAAAGACTCTGGCTGCTAGACAGTCAGTGTTCAGGCTGCTGTGCCCATTCTCCATCATATTCCTCAACCCAAGGGTGAGACAGGTTGACACCAAGCCATGCCACCAGCCACACACCAGTGGGAGCTGAGTCCTCCTCCAGGCTGTTACTGCTCTGCACCCCTGGAGCGGGGTCTGCTCCACAGCCACTACACATCCAAGCCAGAGACAGCCTGGTTTCCACTTGGGATGAAATGTCACAGGAAACTGGGGAGAACCAACCCCAGCCTTCCTGTTGGGAACACACCACAGGTGAATCTCAGCAGACACTCTCAGGGCAGCCAGCAAAGCCATTGGCGAAAGAAGATACAAAAGCATAGGCAGCATTCACCTCGGCCAATGTGCCATCAACCTTCAGATCTGAAACCTGACTAAACACAGAGATTTGAAAAGGCAGAGAGAAGAGGAGTCCCAGGAGGCAGCAGAAGACCATGGACACCCTGTCTGTGGTCTTGTTCTGCACATTCCACCCTCCAGCCAGCTCTGCCTGAACTGCTTACCCAGAGTCCAATTTATTCCTGTGGATTTTCAAGAACTACAAATCCACAAACAAGATGTACTGAGAGTTCAGTACATGGTATTAAAACTAGTATCTGTCATGTCAATTCTGCCTCTCCAGTTTATTCATTCTGCTTGTTATTATCATCTGACTATAATCTAGTCATAAACAATACCCTTATGATTTTTTCCATGCCTATTTATTTCCTCAGCCATTGACTTGGTTTCCTGAGGCTATTAAAAAAAAATTATATAAACACATCTCTGTTTTGAAATGGTCCCTAACTACTTATAAATGCAATATGACATCAACCAAAAATCAAAGCATATTTGGCACATGGGACCCACTACTGGCTATGAAAACGGGTGTAGCTGAAATAGCCCTAGGAAAGGACCCACCCAACCTATATCCAGTATTGGTCCATAAACAGGCAAAACTCTAAAGCAGGTGGGGGAAAAGCCTGGACAACAGCACGGGGGGACATCCGTGCACCAGCCAGACGTGCAGATACAGTCGTACAGTACTGCAGCACCACAGCTTATTTATAGTTGGATGGGTGAAAGAGTACAAGAATTGAATTCCATTCATGGACACGTTTCCAAAATAAAATCTGATTACACTAGAATAGAGAAAACAGCAAATACTATCTCAGAGGATTTTTCTCACAGAAAACAGCATCCAGCAATTCTTCCATTTTGGGTTATAAATTTAAAGTAATTTAGAAGAAGGAGAAAAAGACCTTCTGAAATAATCCCTTTGCAGACATGACAAACTACCATGTACGGTCCCGTACTGATGAGCCCAATCTTTGCTTTCTGCTGACTAGCTGAGCTCTCGTGGTTTATTATGTCAGTGGAACCCCTCAAAAGAATTATAGCCTTTTATTCAGCTCCGAACCACGGATTATTATGAATACTAAACTGGTTCAAATAGTCTATTGGTCCTGCTATAACATTAGACAAGGCCTTAAGTAATTACCTATCTCTTCAAAGAATGTGTTTGCATTGGCGTCAGATCCCGCTGAAAGCAGGCGTGCATGCTTGTGGATACACTCTGCACAACGTCCCCGGAGCAAGCACATGGCAATGTATAAACAACAGGACAGAGGCTCCTGCCACCACAGCACACTTCCAAAGCAAGCAAAAATCTGAACTTGATTAATCATACTAAAAAAACATTAAATGATGCTCAGAATAAATACAGATATGGATGATGCAGGCAACATGCACGTCACAGTGGAAAACTGTAAGTTACTTTGTGGTAAATGATGATTAGAGGTAGTTACTAAGGCTACTTTGAAAATAGATGTTAGCATCAGCACTGCAAAGCGATGGGCTCAGACAGGTTCCTGCATCTGAGTGGTCCCAATGGAATCAGTAGACCCCGTGACAGCAGCAGGACTTTAATTTGTATTTTAATAGTTGCCTATATCAGTATTGGTAACTGCTCATCCAACACCCACAAAGCAGCAGGACTGCAGCTCTATGACTTTGCTCACTATATTGAGCCCTCATTTTTCCACACACTGTCTGCAAGTCCTGCTCCTAACTAATAAGATTTGGCAAATCTTTTTAGTCTCAAGTGCCTGGGCTTGACAATTAACTATTCACTGAAAAGCTTTTTCTTTTTTTTCATGTGAATTTCAATTCATGCTAGTCACTATTGCCCAGGAGAATACAAACCTATAAATTTTGTCATGTCACAAACAGTGACATGCACACTCAAGTGTCTTTAAGCCAACATATCTACAGGCTGTGCTGTGTGTCAGAGCACCTGCCTAGATCCCATACAAGTAAAATGAAAGGTTCCATCAAGAAGTTGTAGTTAGGCCGTGGGAACAGTTAGAACTATGGGTTAGGTCTTGTCTGATGTGCAGTGAGGAGTCCCAAAGTAGTGAGAAGACCGCCTACATGTACAGAGTGAAATGTGGTCATGAAAAGCCAATGAAAGCCCAAGATGGGACTGTAGATGTGCTTTTTTGTCTCATTGCTCCCACCTACTTTGCAGAATTGCATGTTAGGTCCAACACAGAAACAAAAACTGACCTTTAATTTCAGCATCAGCTGCTGGCTGAAGTGAATCAGTGGAGAAAAAGCCTAGGAGAGGCAGACAAGCCATCCATTCAGTCTGTGTTTGCTGGCATCTGCACGGCCATTCACAGGAGAAGCAGATTCACTTTCAATCTGAGGTCAATCCAACTGAGAGCCAGGACTGGCGGGTAGGGAAATTTAAGAGCATTATATTGTTTGGACTCTGATTCTGGAATCATTGTACTCTGCAGAGAGTCGTACTTTGTGGGTGGTGACTACGGTGCTATAATTACTACTATAATTACACTGGCACGTTTCCTTCTTGGCGAGCCCCATGGAATTACAGTCCTGTTACCTGACCTGGGTTTCTGATAATCCTAGCATGATAGGTGATAGCATTTTTTTTTGGCCTGGCCACAAGCTGGTAGGGTTAGTATGAATTGAGAGGCATGCCAAGACAGTTTCTTCCAGAGCAAAGAAAATGTTGTTAATGCAACTATCACTTGTGGCTCCTTCATGAGTTAAGGTGGAGAAGGCACTGAGGAACCAGAACATCTGAATAATCTGCTCTTGCAAAGGAGAAGGACACCCTGGGAGTAGCAAATCTCATCCATGTCTAACTTCTGCCTCACATAACTGCATCATAAACACACATAAATTGGGTGTGTCTGATAACTATGTCAGCCGTGACACTTAATTATTTACATAGGGCTTTGGCATTAATACTGTAGTGGTAATTCTCATCTCTCCTGCAGCTATTGCTTCAAGATTTGGTGGTTCAAAACCACAAAAAATATCTTGTGTTGCAGGTGGAACCTAGTTCATCTCTGGATTTTGATTCTGCACATGAAGCATGTGCTAACCTTGAATTGTGTAAAACCAAGAGCACGCTGTATATACCAGGTGGTCTGACATACGGACCCTGATAACACTTTTCTGCTTTATATGAAAGCGTGTTTTTCCCTGAATCAGAAAGGATTTCTGCAGAGTTGTGCTGAGTTTCCATGCTACTCCAACCATCAATTGACACTGCAGCCCTCAGTCGGGAGATGGAGCTCGCTGTGTCCCAGCAGGCCGTTGTCTGGATGAAACCAGAGACTCCACTGCAAATCTTTTGCAGATTCTTCTCTTCTTTACAAGACACAGGGGGATTCGGTTTTGGTGACTTTACTGAACAGTCCTCTGAATCAAAGCTTATTCTTGAAACTCTTTTCTCTAGTTTCTGATGCATTTTTCTCCCTGCTGATTTGGAGTCCGACCTGGGAATATGAGTGTTACAGGATGTTCAGCACTTCTCTGCGTCAAGCTGCAGCTGACTGAGGTAGCCACTTTGCTCAAGGAAATTATTTGAGGTTTTCTGAGAGCCTCTTGACAGTACGTAAAGATTGTTTCAGCTTGTGGGAGTACCAGCTAGAGCCCTTTATAACCTGAATGACATGTAATGTCATAAAAACTCCTGCTAAAACTCACTCTGTCCTCTCAGGATGGCAATTTTGACATCAATGTCTGTCTTTTCAACCATCACATAGCAGCTCATCTGGATAAGAACCAGCAAGTTGGAGATTGCCTACCAGTATCTCCTAGCAAAAGTCCCTTCCATGTATTATTTTAGTTAAGAATGTAACTCAGCATGTCTTGTAGATCTCTTCCCCATTCTCTCAGGGAAAAAAAAAAAGTACTACTGTGAGAAAATGGTAGAAATAGATGCTTTTGGCCAACGCTCTTATCTGGTGACTAAGCAGGCTGCAGCCTGATACGTGCCAATCTGAACAGCCCCATTTTGATGACCCCTTCACATCTAACTACCAACAGAGCTTCCATTTTTCTTTAGCTAGTGCAGTAGTCACCAAAATCATGACTGTTTGGCATTATCTGCCTTATATTAGTTATAATCACATCACATTTGTGTTTGTATGCACAAGTAATAAAAGCCATGCATACCTTTAGTTTGACTTAAAGAATAAAGTAAATACATAATTCTGGCAAATTGTTTGGAATTATAGTTTAACGGCATCTGGTTCAGATATTCCGTAGTAAATTGTTGGCACCAACATTGCCACTTTTTTTTATTATTATTTGAACCAAAATGTCCTCAGAAACATATGGTTTTGGTCCAACTTCCATGTAATCCATTTTACAAAGGCTGCAAAGCTTATGAAGTTTGAAACTTCAACTACCTGAGCAGAAGAGATTGTTTCTGGACACTCATTACACAGCTGATTAACTGAGGAATAAACAATTCTGGCATGCAACCCAGCGTGTCTGTTGTTCTGGCTTTTTGTCTCAAGGAGTTGTCTTTCTTGAAATACCTCCTCAGGTACAATGTGTACATTCCACCCTGTTTTGCTCACAAATTACATACCTCTCTTTCATATCAAGTCCAATATAGCTGTACCAGGTTTTCTTACTCCACATAAAAAGTAACCAATTACTTAAGTAAATACCTGTTTTTAAAATATTACAGAGTGGTTTCCTGCTGCTCTAAAACTAAAATGTTTGGCAGGATTTCTGACCTTTATAAATCTTTCAAATAGTTCATATTTTATCAAGGAAGCCAGACCATCTCTAAAGCTGATACATAACTTGTTGAGTCCATTTCTCAAATATTTGATTTTTACACAAGCAGTTGGGGGAAATGACTGTACATTTTTTAATATAATTAGCTCTGACTCTTCTTGCATTTCCTTCTCTGTGGCTTTATTGTCAACTTCTGCTCATTCATCATAAAAATACGGTTACCAGAGATTCAAAAATACTATATCAATGATAGATGGGGGAAAAGTGGCTTAAAATACAACCCTTTGAAGCTTCCCAACAGACCTACATTTACTGAGCCTAACAGGTTCTCCAGTGTCAAATCCCATTTCAGTCACTGTCAGCAGCTTTATTCGCACCATCCGAGAACCAACTTGTGGGAATTAAATCAACACGTTCCCAGAGCAGGTCCTGCACCAGGAGGAACCAAGTCCAAGAGGCAGCTTCCCTCCGCTCTCCTCGACCACTTTCCCAGCAATGCTCTGCAGCTCAGGGCTGGCTTCGTAATGATGTGTCATTTGCAAGTCAGCACCTTGCATTAAGCCCTGAGGTGGGGAAATTACCCAGGAGAAGAGGCAACAATAAATTCCCCTGTCTTGCTTCTTTTCTCAAGTCTGATGAAATCCCAATGTGCTGCTGGAGCTGCACAGCGCAGCTTACTCTAACTCTACTGTAAAATGTGCTTAGTCACAGATAAAAAACCCAGAATCCAGACCTCAGCACACCTTCCCCACAGCATCCTCTTCCCTTCTGAAGTCATCAGCCTCTCCGTCCTTCATAACTGGGTGTGCTCGCTCTTTCCCTGTGCGCTGGAGCCTCTTGCACAGCATTCCTCAGCCTTCATCTGCCTGCAACGGCCTTGCAGGGACACAGCCCTATTAGTAACCATGAAAGTAGCTCCTTTCCCTAAAAACCCCAAACAATTGAATGTTTCCTATTTAAAAGTAGTTGCAAAATGCTTGTGCTACTGCTTGATTGTATAAAGTTTTAATCAAATTATGAAACACACTTATAAAGTAAAACCTATGCATGTTAGCTAAAGGGAATTCAAAAGTGTATTCCTAAACGCCAAAAGTCATTCAAAACTGCTGGAAGTAGTTGTGACCCTCTCCGAAGCATTATTCCTCAAACACCTCATCAAACATCTCGCAACCAGACACCATCCTGCAATCAGGCACCTTCGTCCATGCAAGCTCCCTGCTGCTGGAGCAAAGCTGCAGGCTCAGTGCCTCGGGATTCAGCCATCCCAAGTGTCCTGGAAACCAGCCTCTAAATCACTAGAACTGGTAACTATTCTCTAAGATTACCTGGCACGCAGGCTGGCAGGAGATCGTGCTGCCAGGGAGTGAGTTACACCACGCTCCAAGATGCCAAATTTGCTAGAGCGTGACTTGTCTATCATGCTCACTGCTCCTGACAGCACTCACCTTTAAAATGCAGGCACAGCTTCTCGCCTTGCTAAGGAAGGGCTGAGTGGGACCAGATCCTCTAATCCCAGGAGCACCTTGACAAGTGACCTCAAGAGGGAAAAGCAGGGGGAAATCCTTCAGCTCTGCGTGCCACCCACCGCCCAGCAATGTCTGCTGAGCAGGAAGAAATGGGAAATGCTCAACTTGCTGACAGCCGGCAGATTTCTTCACCAAACAGTGACACGAGGGGGTGCTATTTTAGGCACGGTTTTGGTAAGGAAAAGCGACGTGAAAATAACCTTGGATAGAGCAATTAATGCAATATAGGGTGAAGGGGAGGACCAGCCGCACCAGGGCAGCCAGGGCTGCGTGGTTTGAAGGACACGCTTTGAGAAATGATGAGACCTGACTAGAGAAGTCAACCAGAGGGAGGAACCTGGGGTCTGGCATATGGAGGATGTGCTGTTAAGTCGAAAGGGCAAAAACCATCCAAAAATTGTTACTTTAAAAAAGATTCATGAGGAATGGCTGCGGGAGAGCATCCGATCTAAAGCATCAGGGAAAGGCATTAAGAGAAAGAAAAAAAATTAAAATATATATTACACATATAATACAAACTTGCTGGTTAGGATGGGTACATTGGTTGTCACCTCCCCCAACACAGAAACACTGCTGTCCCTTACATTCTCCTGCCCATACCCCTCTGTGCTGCTCCTGAGTTCATTCAGTCCCTGGTCTTTGAACATTGAAGATGAGAATTGTTAAAACTTGAGCTAGTTAGACCTAGCAAAGGCAATTAAATAGCAAAACTCTTCTGCAGTATAAATAGTAAGAGAACAAGGACAAAAGAAGGGCCACCAGGCACTCAGGGTGAGAAAAAAAAAAAACAACTTGAAGAAAAACCTATTCCTTTAATAGCCCTGTTGTCAAAAAGGGCAGAGCCCATCGCACAGGGGCTTTGCAGACATCCGCACTGGCACAGCGAGTTCCTTAGCAGAAAGCTGCCAGTTGCAGTTTACAAGGCAGCAGCATATCGATAAAAGGGAATTTCCACAAGAGCTTGGCACCGCCGGGAAGAATTTCAATCTTAAAAAGATGTTTCGAAGTCAAACCCTAAAGAACAACAAACAAACTTTGCACGGCTCAGACCCAGCAAACAAACCTCCCGGCCTGGGACAAACCCAGGGAAGGCCCGGGCGAGCGGAGCCGGCGGGGATGTCTCGGGGGCTGCGAGGGGGGGGCGTGTCAGAACGTGCCTGCTGGTGCATAGCCGTGGAGCCATGGTCCTGCGGCGCGGTGGCACGTCCCGCCGAGGAGACCCCTGCTCGGGGAGGTGTGAGTGGATTTCCTCAAGTGCATTTTGACAGCTGTGAGGAAGCGGCGGCAGCAGCAGCTGGAGACATTCCTGGCTGAGCCCCCCCGGCGGGACCCCCGCCCCCCCCCCGGCACGGCACGGCGCGCCCCGGCAGCGCCGGGGGCTTTGGGGGCTGCCTGGCGGGGGGGACGGGACGGGAGCGGCACAGGGCCTCCGGGGGTCTGATGAAACATCTGATGTGCATTACGGCAGGGCAAGGGGAGACACGCACGCCCCCTCCCCAGTGAGCGCGGCGCTTCTCATCACCTGCTGGAGATTTCCCTGCGTCCCCCGCCTCGCCCCGCTCCGGCTACCGGACAAAAGGGAGCGGCCAGAGCGGGCTGCGGGGTGGCTCCGAGGGGGCTTGCAAGGGTGATGCTCTCCCCCCGGTGGGGGGGTGAGGGGATATCAAG
>VZRW01010697.1:2345932-2415764 GCA_013398125.1 Aegotheles bennettii | reverse complement strand
TTAACACTCTCCGTGCTGCGGGACGTGTTTAAACACACACGAGCAGGAATGCACGAAGTCCCATTAGGGACTGCCACATGTGAATCACGGCACTGTGCAGTTCTCAGCACGCTGGAGCCAGGACATGTGATCCGGCAAAGGGTTTGCATCCGGATGCCAACACAAGCACTACAGCTGAGCTCCCGGCCCCAAAAAAGCCCAGCTCCGCGCTCTGCAGCGCTCCACAAAGAGCTCCATCCTCCCCCCCAGCGTGTGTTTGCGCAGCTTTTCGCGTGTGGCTGAGACAATCCCAGGAGCTGACCCCGGGGCTCCCGTGTCCCACCCCCCAGATGCAGCTCAGGGCAGGTAGAAGAAGGGGGGGGGGGAAATTAGCGGCAGTGATTGGATTTTGAGCTGGGGGGGGTTCATGTGAACTCCGTCAGACTCTGCATTTACATCCGCGGCTCCTCTCTTTGCCTTGCAGCGGGTTGAAATTAGACCCAAAGTTGCTGTAAAGACTTGCAAATGGACCGCATGGCAAAGGGGGAGGCTGGGGATGTCTGAAACATGCTGCGGTTCGGAGGGGGATTAGGCTGGCTCCCAAGGGCGAGCTTTAATTAAAGGTACCACTAGGGCACAGAGTACAGGAATTCTTAGCATCCTCAGTTCTGGCCTAAAAGCTGCCCCTGTTCAACTTTATCCCCAGGCTTTTTCAGCAACCACCTTCCCTCTGGCAGTACTACTACATCCAATTTTTTTAAAGGACCAGAAGCTGTCTTGTTAAGAATTAGATTTTTGGGGTTTTTTTGGTAAGTGAGTATTAGACAGCATTTTTTACAGTATTACATAACATCTGAAAGGGCAGAAAAACACATATGTAGCAGCTAGCTCCTGTAGATCTATTTTATGTATTACACATAAATATATATATATATTCTACATAGGTGAGGACATAGTTGCAGATTTATGCAAAACTCACTTCAAAGGACTTTATCAGTGGGAGTTTTGCTATTGACTTTGTAGACATCAGGACGTCACAAAAACCTTGTGCTAAATCACCAGAAACTAGTTAAAAGTACCAGAAATGAGAAATTTTAGCTGACTGCATCCTAGGCTTCTTGTTTTGGTACTCGAATTTGCTGGGGGACTTTGTACAAGTCAGGCAGCAAAAATCATGCCCATCCTTTGCTCCTGAGGAATGCAAAAGCATTAGACAGTTCTCAAGTGAAATAGCTTGACGTAAGCATGGTGGATTTGGCATTTACAAATTGGATATCACTTTCATAACATAATAGAGCCAAGTTTTGGCCTAATTTCTGCAAAAAGTGGGCATGCCGTGGGTACAATAACTGTTGTCACATGTGTTTTTTCTTTTGAACTGATGAGGTTAGCAAAATAACTCTTTTCCCTCCCCACCCTACTCCACCACCAGCTTCTATGAACAGTTCTTCAAATTAACTGTAATCTAACGCTCGTTTTAGCTGAAATCCAGCACTGTCTGGTTAACGCTGGCGATGTGGGATGCGGAGTGTTTGAATGCTTTGAAAACAATTCTTGCGAGATCCGAGGCTTACACGAGATCTGCATGACATTCCTGCACAACGCTGGAAAATTTGATGCCCAGGTAACACAGTGAAATGTTCTGTGTATCTGCTTGCTTCCAACATATGCGTGGCATGTGTTTTATTCTTTAACACATCTCTGGAAAACAAAGTTACTGTTACAGTGCAAATCTAATTTTGCACATGTCCAGCTTCAATAAGAATTTTTCTGTTGAAGGGCCCATAATCAAAACCCAAGAACAGTAACAGAGTCCCAGCAACCTGACCAAGAAACAGGCTGTCTATAGCTACAGCCTCCTGTCATCACTTCCTCCTCCTGTATCCAGGATAACTAAATCAGAACACTAATGTAGCTGAACGTGGTTTTGAGAAACACTGCACAGCCTAAGCTTCTACACAGTATTTGTTCAGAGCTGATTCTGAAACACAGCTTGGGCACCCAGGTGATTTAGACGTATTGAAATATTCCCAGTGTGCAGTTATTAAAGTTGGTTCTCCAGACTTGCACACAACCAGTACAGGCAACTTCCTAAAGCTGCTGTATTCAAATAAGCCCTTGGTTCAAGCACTGACGTTAAAATACATTACTTACATGGTATGCAGTATTAAGTTTGTCTCCTTAATTTTCTCCCCAGACCATTTATGCATCATTGAGACATCCTGTTATTATGTCTTTTAAACCTGCTCTCCCATTTCAGTGCGGAGGGAAGAGAACATTACGACGGGCCAGCGGCATTTGGCTTGACCATGAAGTTTACACTATGACTTGACTAAAAGCACCAGCCTCATGGCACTGTTAAAAGCATGGCATAAAATAGAGCTGTCTTCAGAATTCAGCCTGTTCACAAGGGATGGTGGGACCACCCAGTGGGAGACACTTTTGAAGTGCTGGATTTTTAGGCTCAAATTCTCAAGGATGTATGAAGGGTCTGGCTAGCCATTAAAACAGGAATTGTTTCTTCTCTGGGTATCTGAGAACCTGCAACTTAATTTCTAAGTGCCTTTCAGAAAACACTCATTTATTTTTGCACAATATTCTCAGTGAACCAAGTTGACCAAAGAAGCCCTGTTGGGAGGGAAACACACCTGTGAAGGCTGAGCACAGCCACTGTTGCCTATTGCCCAGGATCCCCAGATACTGCTAATCAAATACAGCCCATTTCACATCCAGCCTGTCTCCATTGCAATGCAGAAGTATTAAACCCCTGGAGCTTTATTATTATAGAGGTGACTTTAGTCTCTGCTATGACATGGCTTTTCATGGCTCATTGCTGTATTATCTACAGTTATTTCAGGCTGCATTAAATGACAAGACTAAATTTCTACTCTCCTTCCCTCTCTCTGAAACCTGAGACTTGATGTCAGGTTTGGTTTGCATAAGAATTTTCTTTTTTATCCTTATTTGCCTAACGTGCTATGCATGTTTGTTACTGAAGGGAAGGGCAAGTAAGTGTCTTTGGTATAGGGAATAGAAGAGGATGATGACTGAAGCAGTTCTTTGATCAGCAAGAAACATTTCTGGCTTGAAACAATCTGGGGACAAAATCTGCTTGCAGGTCTGAGTGAGTCTTAGTTAATGTCAGTGGAACTGTGCCAGTGTACTCTTTGGAGAAAGGTTAACGAGAATTTAGTCTTCATGAAGCACCTGTGTAAAATAATCTGAAGCTGATGATAAATGGAGGCAGTGCAGGAGGCTTCCACACACCTATTGCTCAGCAAAGTAAGGGGAGTCTGAGCAGAGCTGTCACGCTGCGACACATGCACCGTGTATGGCAGCTGTAGATAGCTAAGGGAGAAAAGGAAGGGATGCTTTTGATGCCCACTAAGGAATTGAATGAAGGAATCACAAGCAGTGGTTAAAGACATGCTGCTAAAGCATCTTTCCTGCAACTTTTTTATTCTCACATAGAATTTCTTGCAGCAGACAGACACCAAGACACTGTAGGATTATTATTAGCGCTGATTTGAGTCCCTCTCTGAGGAAGTGGTAGTAAAGAAAATACTGACACATGGGGAATGGGGCAGGTGCGTATCAACAGTGCATACATGTCTATCAGTTTGCAAACTAATTTTAATTTAAAAAAAAACCACCCTAATTTGCAATTACTGAATGGGTATCTGCTTGTGGTCCTGGGGACCTCAGCCATGGCAGGATGCCCTCTCCTTTGTGTGAACCTGCTGTGCTGACACTCCAGAAGCAAACAAAGCCAGTAACTCAGGCATTGAATTATTTTAAGGTGCTTACTTTTGCCCTTTCCCTTGTTGGGCATTTAGCTGTTGGGGTAGAGGAAACCTCAAAATAGCAGTGAGGAAGCCCTGTGTGTTCAGTTCCACTGGGATATCAACACCAGATAACTTGGCATGATCTTTAAGGGCAGAGAAACAAAGAGAAGAGGGGGAAAAGCCAGTAAGTGGTACCCTTAGCAATCTAATAACCCTTGACATTGTCCTACAGAGGAGCAGCTAGCTGGGCATAAATCAGCTGCTGTGCTTAATGGACAAAAATATAGACCTACTCCATTTCTTTTCTTCTCAGGGAAAATCCTTCATTAAAGACGCTCTGAAGTGTAAGGCTCATGCCTTGAGGCATAAATTCAGCTGCATCAGCCGTAAGTGCCCTGCCATTAAAGAGATGGTGTTCCAGTTACAGCGAGAGTGCTACCTGAAGCATGACCTCTGCTCCGCTGCCAAGGAGAATGTCCAGGTCATTGTGGAGATGATTCACTTCAAAGACCTGCTGCAGCATGAGTAAGTGCCTCCGTGTTAGTGCAGTCAGAGGCGTGGGAGCTCCTTCCAGGAGCAATATGGTGCCAATGGGCTGTGTATCTGCCCAAGAGCTGTTTCACCTCCTTCTGGCCTTAAGCACATCTTGTTTTCCCATGTACCAGACCAAGGTAATGCTTTCTTTGCAGGGGCTCTTGAAGACTAGATTTTTTTATGGAGGGCTAGATGTGACTGTGGAAAGGAATGAAACGGGTTGAAGTTGGATCTGGCTGTCTTTTTTGTCCTTTAGCAAACACAGTGTCAGTGTCTGCTGTTTCCAGAGGCATCTCAAAAAGTCTCTGTGCTTTCTGAGCTCAAAGGCACCATTCCTGACCCCAGTATCTTGTTAAAGATGACAGCTAGAGGAGAAGGGGGAAGGAGGTCTATGCAAAGTTGTCAGCAAGATGATAATTTCTTCTTTAAATACGTACTTTCAAATGTCTTGTAGTTAATTGTCCCTGAAAGAGCTGCAGTCCCCCAGGTAATCTCCCATTCATCTTACTCCTTATTAATCTCCAGTGCTTTTTAATAAAACATGGAGGTGTACCAAAGGAAGGCACAAGTCAGATTTTGAGGAGTTCATCCCTCTGACTGGGAACACAGCTGCCCTCCAAGGAATGGCAGGCACGAATCCTCTTTGGAATTGATCAAAGCTGCTACATGACAGCAACAAACGAGGCACAAGCTGTTTGTACCAACTCTTTGTGCACAGATGCAAAAATCGGAGCCTGTTTTTCTTGCAGGTGAACATCTTGCTCCCAAACAAGAAGGCTGAGCCACAGCCTGGCAGTGGACTTACATTAGAGCATCTTCCTACCACGCCTTTTAAGTCTTATCCATAGCAGCTATTACCACAGAAACCCCAAATCACAGCGATTACAGCAGATACTTTTTTTTTTTTACAGAATCATTTCTTCTTAGCCTTTAGTTTTGCATTTTTGTTGGTCTCCAAATGAGACCTCTCTCTCCGATTCCCTTACTTTCTGTTGAAAACCACTATTAGACTTAAGCTGCAGTTGCAGAGAGATGCTTTGATGCCAGTTTACTCAGATGCAGAATCATTGGCTGTGGTTTGTATGAGCTGAATATGGCGACCTGAAAGCAAAGTCCTTTCTGTGGACATTCCTGAGGCTGGGATCAAAGGCATGGCTGGTGGCAGATCTTGGCCTTGCCAGGGATGCTCGCTGTGCCCAGGGCAAAGGGCAGCATCCCACTGCCAGAGCAAGAAGGGAAGAGGGGCTCCATCCTGCACAGCAGCACCTCTCTGTGGGCACTGCTTAAGCTGTGTTAGTACGCTATAAATTTGGGGTACTTGGTACCAATTAACACTCCCCATCATTTGGAGATGAGAAGAATTATGACAGTCAGAGACCTGTCCAAAGAGTAGTAAGTTATCTTTGTTTTACAAACAGGCTAAAGCAGGAATGCTCAAAGGCAGCTGCTTATTTCTGGGGAGCTTAACTGGGGGGTTCTCAGTTTGAGAAGAGATGGATCATTCAGCTGAACACCTATAATTTGCATGATCTCATTTAGAGCTGTCTACGCTTCATTTTCAGCATCTCACGGAGTCAGAGCTTAGCTTTCCTATGTGGAACTCCCCAAATAGAAGCCAGCCAGCCTCCTTCCCTCCCCTAAATTTAGAGGCCATCTCTGAAGCTTTTGAACTAAGAAACTTGTTCAAGATCAATAGGCAAGTGTGGCAGAGCTGGAAATAAAATCACATCTGCTGACTTGCAGCCTTGTGCTCAGTTCAGGTACTATGGTCAGGCCAGCTGAAATGCAGAAAGTAAAACAGTGAAGGAGAAATGGGCCAGTATTAATCCGCAGGGCTCTGGCAGACTCTGAATACCTGAAATATTTGGCAGCTGAGCCAGTTTTTAGTCATACCAGCAACCTTTTTCTTACAAAGATCTTTGTAAAGGTTATGCCCAATTTCAAAAACTGATTTTTTTTTTTTCTTACTTTCTTCTGCTGGATCACTTTTTTATGCAATGTGCTCCATTCTCTCTCACCTTCTGTGTAATGTTTCAAACAAAAACTTAAGAGCAGAGAAGCAAGTGGCAGCTCTCAGACTTGTTCTCTGACTATTTTATTCTGACCATTTTCTCCTGATGAGTGTTGAGGAATGTGATCAGGGTTCCTGAGTCAGCTGCGGTGGGGTGGGGGTCAGGCTGATTTGCTATGGTAGAAGTGGTGACAGGCCCTGGCAGATCAGTCACTGCTGCATTCCAAGTAACTTTTTTTAAACAGCAGAAACAATCCAAACATGGGAAATATTTTGAGACAGGGGAATAGGTGGCTCTCCAGGATTAGTCATTTGAAATGAGTTTAAGCAATTGGGCAAAGTGAAATCAAGGTAGTGTCAGACACTGATCATAATCTTTTAGTTTTCCTCGTCTCTCTTCTGACTTAGTTAATGGGAAGAGATTTAGACTTGTCCACAGCCACCAGAGCTGGTAGACGGTGTGCGCAGAAGATGCAGCCCCACCACCCCATACAACCACTACTGCTGACCCCAAGCAGTTCTCTACTTGCACTGTGGATGGTTCCTACCATGGAAGACTCTTAAGCATGTCCTTCTGGGCCTGCTAGCAGCTGAGCAGTTGCGTCAATAGACAACATCAATATTGACCCACAAAACTTTTGACCGCAACTATTTTAAAATCGCTGCACTCAGTGACCCATGGCTGAGCAAGCCAAAGTGCCTGTGCTTGGGCTGCCTCGTGCTGCAGGGGCATGGAAGGACGGGTGGGAAGCAGAAACAGTATTTGACTGTGGCTTGTTTGGAGTTTTTGTTTGGCTGGGAAAAGGTATATACTGAAAGCTGTACTCCGTAACAAAATGAAGAAAAAAATCTTGGTGTGGGATGAAACAGTGCCACCAAAGTGGATTTCCATGTGTCTGAGCTCTGTGCAGTCAGATCCTGAGTCCAGATAGGACCTTGCTTGTAATGATCAACAGCTGGTGCTTCAGGGAAGGCTAAAGATGATGAGGAAAGCCAGAGAATCTCTAGTTGAGTATCTGTTGCTTTTGCAGAGGTGAGGAAATGCCTCCCTTTTGCAGACTAGTGATCAATGTATGCTCTGTACCAGCTGTTCACCTGGAGACAGCAAGCTGTTTGATGAAGCTGATGGCTCTGGACCTGAGCAGGTTTCCTTTGTTGTATAACCTGACTAATAAAGATGAAGAGGCATGAAAAGAGATAGAGGCAGAAGGTACGAGACAGCAGTTCTTCCATTTGACAGCCCCATTTGCCAAGTGTGTAGACTTCGTATCTTATTCTGGTGAACATTACAGTTCTCCCAGAGCACCTCCAGTGGGGGAGCAATCAAGGCAGATCCAGCACTTGCGTGAAGCTTTGTTTGACAGGATACCATCGTGTACATTTCTTAGTGATATGGCTGTTTAGGATGTAATATATTGCATAATAAACATATGGTGCAGAATTGCTCTACAAGGCTGCCAAGTCAGTGGGTAGCAGGGGGCTAATGCTACCAAACTGCTGTCAGGCCCAAGGGAGGGCATGGCAGAGAGGCCATTACACTTGTTTACTGATAGATAACCCTTATATATATTTTGACTCTCCTCTCACTGTTTCCTTTATCTCTAGGCCATATGTTGACCTGGTAAACATCCTGCTCACCTGTGGTGAGGAGGTGAAAAAGGCAATAACAAGAAGCGTCCAGGCCCAGTGCGAACAGAACTGGGGAAGTCTCTGCTCCATCCTGAGCTTCTGCACCTCAGCTGTGCATGGTGACACCATTCTGGGTCCCGAGAAGAAGCTGGGTGAAGCCAGCAAAGCTGCTGCTGGCCGCGGGGACATTCTAGCCCACTCCGACTCTGACCACAGGGAGAGCTCACGAGCATCTAAGGGAGAGAGAGGTACTAAGGGCCACTTGAACGCCCATGCCCGGGTGAAAGCTGGGGGCCACAGTCCCAAAGGGGCACATGGGATCATGGACCGGGCAGACGAACTGTCCGACTTCTCTGACATCCGGAGGTGAAAAAAGGCACCAACTCCCCATTCCCCCCATCCTCCCCCTTCCACTGGAAACCTCCTCCGTTGAGTCCCATCTTCCCGTCTATGGACATTCCAAAGCATTTCCCATTCAGAGATCAAGCACAGGGCATTGCAAGATATATATGGACCTCAGCAACAGTGTATATATTAGCAAAGGGAGAGCAGTGGCAATGGGTTATCAATCCAGCAAACTCAACACTCGAGCAGTCACCAAACGTGCAAAATGTCTCTGACTAAATTATTTTCCCCTTTTTTTTATGAAATGGACATCAGCTGAAATTCAGGATCTTGTTTGGGGGTTGTTGGGTTGTTTTGGGGGTTTGTTTTATTTTGTTTTTTTTCTTGGTCCCCTTGGCTGGGGAGAAAGTTCAAAGAGTCAAAGAGGGCTCTGCCAGATTGCATGTGGCTGCTTGCGGCTTAGCACCTCTGAAGGTTTAGGGCACGGCCTTACAGCAGATGGCTGAATTCCAGGGGGTTTGGGTTTCTGCCTGTTGCTGAGATCACAAGAGCTCAAGGCTCCCTATGTGATTCTCTTGAATGAAATAGCTACCCCATCTCTTGCACAGGAACCATGTGGTCTGGAGCTCCACCACTTTCAACTAACTTCTGAGCCATTGTTCCATCTGGGTGATGCTGCCCTAGTTTAAGTGCCCCCTGATTGTTTTTTAACCACTGCATAACTTGCTAATCCAGTCACTTCAGCCTCTCGAAGGCAAGTAGTCAGCTTCCAGACAAGGCAATGTGACTGTTGAGGCTTGCACAGTATGAAGGGCCCCCCAGAATATGCTCGTGGACCTCTAAAAACCCTGTGCATATTCTCTGCTTACACCTGCCCAGGTCCTCCACCCTTGGGACAGCCCAAGCTTGAAGGGATGGGTGTAGGCTCAGACAGCGAGGACCCTGTATATTTAGTTCTGTAGGGCTGCATTGAAGGCCCATCAGAAATCTGTCTCTCCTTAGTAGTAGCATGGTGTGGTTTGCTGGGATGTGGAGCCCCACTCTAACCTGCCTATCAGCTGTGGTTTATCCAAATGCCAAAGATAAGGAGAGGGGGTTGACTTGGGTTTTTTTTCCATTGTCCTTCAGATAGTGGCCACCAGTCTCTTGCAGAATGAGTTACTGAAGATGAAGAGTGTTGAGAGTTATTGTCTAAGCAGTTTTAAGTGTGAATGAGGTGTTTGGACACATCTCTCCTACCCCCTATGCAATTGTAATTCTCAGGTTGCAGATCTGCAATCCTATATCCCCAGATATTGTACTGGAAATGGAGGTTACAGCATCCATGGGGACAGAAGGGTGAGCTCTTCAGCTTCCTCTAGAGAAAAAGTGAGTTTTCCTTAGACCGTGGGAATCACACCAGGGATTTGAGCCTTCTCGTTAAGAAAGTTTGGGAGGAAAGCTGTGGGGGCAGGACGGCAGTTCAGTAGAGACAGAACGTACCCAGTGAACTAACGTACGTCTTGTCGCATGGTGGGAAGGAGCTGTATAAACAGTAGAGGGTGTTGGAATTTGGCTACAATTTCCAACTCAGATTTCAGTTACTGCTAAGTGAACACAGCTCCTAATAGCTATATTCAGGGTTTAATGCATGTATCCACCCGCAGAAGTTATAGGCATCGCTTTTAATAGAAGACACGTAGGAAGCAAGAGAGGACCGTCAAGTTGAAAAGGTGTGTCTCTATGTGATCACCAGGTCTTTGTTTAAAGACATGACCTTGATCCTGCCTGATCTTAGCTAAGTTCTGTGACAGAATTTTCATTCAACTTAATTTAATTGGTAAGGATCGGGCCAGGTGCTGTAGCAGCAAAGACCATGCTGACCTGAGGAACGGAGCTCCTGGCAGTGAGAGTGCCAGCTGCCCATTGAGTTGTAGTACAGCTCTCCTGTGGATGGGGCACCCAGGCTGTCCCACGGAAGAGCTTGCCAAGGTTGGTTTGGGTTCTGAGGGCCAGCTCCTCTGCTCCAAAAACTAAATGGCTGCTGGTAGGACCATAAGAAGGTTTCTAGCGTGCCTCCATGGGTTTCCTGTGAGCGTCCTCTCCCCCTTGGTGGCTTATAGCCACCATGAAGAACAAGCTCAAACCAAAAAGACAATCCAAGCATCTTAGCAAAAAAAAAAAAAAAAAAAAAAAAAAAAAAAAAAAAAAAAAAAAGAAAACAAACACAAAACAGAAACAACAACTCGCTACCAACGTAACGTTCTTGCATTGAACTAAGATCCCTCTCTCATTAGAGGTCTGATTCATCAATGGGAACCAAACATAAAGATCTACATTCTTGAATGTCTAAGTCAACATATCACCTCAGCATGCATACAGTTTTATTTGTATTCATTCGTTCTGTGGGGAAAATTGTATATTCCCCTTGTTTAGTCAATGAAAATTGGGGGGGGAGGGCAAGCTGTGGGTGGGAGGGATTTTTGTATAAGGCATAACTTTTTTTTCCTCTGTGTGTGAAGAATTTATGTGTTCATCTACTGATTCCACATATGCTATTATTGTAAATATTTAACATTTCTATTTATTATAGTGTCTCCATTTAAAAAAGAACACTGCTGGCTATGATAATTTAAACGTATGTCATGACCTGTGTTGTATATATTCATGCCACTAGTATGGTTTTTTTATGTTTAAAGCTGCGTAAATATAGTTTTATACAGTTCCATAATGTTATTGACAGCATAAATCATTTATTTATTGTTAAACCTTCTTTCATATCTAACGAATAGGGTGCGTTTTACCTGAGATTATTTTATTGTGACATCTACATAGCCTTAATTCTTTATAAAAAAGAAAAAAAAATGTCCATTTAGATACTGTATGATGCTTTAATTAACATTCCTTATGAACTTGCTGTTCATGAAGGAGGTTTAGCTTAAAAGCCAAGGTATGAATGTTTCCTTTACGCTTTGCATCTGGAATGAGCCTTGTTCTGGAATGAAAATACTGGGAGAAGTAAAATGCCTACTGGAAAAAGATAGCCGTAAACCCTGGAAAATGCTGTCCTAACTTAAAGTGCTGAACTAAAAGGAAAAAAAAAGAAAAGAAAAAAAAAAAGACAAACTGTCCTTAATTCCAAAACTCTGGGAGAAAAACATACTGGTTTTATCTCATGTAGAATTTGCAGCCAAATAAGCTTGTTAAAAAAAAAAAAAGAAAATGCATATGGCTTTAGACAAAGCTCTGTACCTTTCACACTATTATTTTCCTTAAACACTAATAAATGTTTTGAATAAGTCTGTGGCTGGGTTTTGTTTAGCTGGAATTTCAGCTGCTGAGATAAGGGGTAGGAAAAGCCCTCTGAAGCTGGGCCAGCAGCTTCAGCCAAGGGGGACAGAGGAAATCTGTCTGCTCGTCCCCCAGGAGCCCGCCGTGTCCCCTGTGCCAGCCAGGCAGTGCCAGAGGTGGCCTGGCTGGGGCAGGACGTGGGGATGGAGCCAACCCTTCTCCTCTGTATAGCGGGGAGAGCCAGCACAGGGGCAGAGACCTTGTCACTGGCATGTCATTCCCCTGGGGGAGAGAGACCTCATTGGCTGCTGAGCTGGGACCTGGCAGCTCGGTTTGAGGGCAGAAAGGGAGATACAGAACAAACCAGAGGGTAAAAATCAGGGAGCAGAACTTCATGCCCTTCTCAGGTTCACACAAAGCCCCTGCTTGGGTCAGGAGGTTTTTCCCTTAGCAGGAGCCATGGGTTGGGTTCACTGCAGCATGTCAGACACCTCACCTGCTTTAAATTAGCCTGTATTCAGGTTGGGAAGGCAGTAGGGGAGCTTCAGGTGCTTATGTGTTTCTTCTTTTTACTGCCTGATGATTTTGGATTACAAAAGTCCCTTGGGAGGTGGCTCAACTGGGTTGGCTACTCAGCATCCCATAAGTGCATCCCATAAGGGCCATGAAGGGCATCTGTGGCTAACCACAGCACCTGCCTGTGGGTGAGGTGTCAGCAGCCCCCAGCACAAGGCCAAAGCCCTAAGCACTGGATTTTCATCCACACCCGTTCACAAATACAACAGCAACACTTTCTAAAAGCTGCAATAGCTGGTAAAATTTGTCCAGCATGTATAAAAGACCCAGTCAGTTCATGTAATGGCAAGAGTTATCCCTTCAAGATTTTACCTTAAAACCAGAGGACATCCATTTGGCACTCCACTGACAGCTATTAATAATCTATCAATAAGTACCAGCCAGTGACTCTGTACAGGAATGTAGCAGGCACGTACAGTAGCTGTAATTCTTCAGATCACTCCATCACCACCCCAGCAATGATCAGATATCAAAATCTTAAATGCTTACTGGAGTTTCAGCAAAGGAGAAAAGCAAAATCCTGATTTACAGAAAGCAGGCTGCAGAAACAGCACTTTATGTTGTCTCCAAAGTCATTTTCATACAGCGTTGGGGTGTAGGCAGCAAAGGGAAATTATGAGAAAGCACCTCAGAACATAAAGCACGGAATTTTTTTTTAAGGCTGCTTGCATGAAAAAGCACATTTTTAACACCCCTTCTGTGGGGTTTAAAAATAACTAATCCACTTGAAGCTTTGGATGAGATGGGCTTCACAAGCCTAAATGTGATTTGCAGCAATGTAGGACCTGTAGCATTTCTTTGCCTTTAGGTGCAACAGCTCTTTATAATCCTGCCATGGACTGTCATCAAACACCAACGGGAAAGTGCCTCTTGCCAGCAGAGGTGTGACAGAGTTTGGTGGGATGGGATCTCAGACCTGCAGTCAGGCTGCAGCCAAGGAATAGCTGGTGCTGGTGTTGGACCACTCATTGACATTAAAGATCCCACTGCATTTTTTGGCAGGAGCTGGTCTGCACCGTGGCTGTGATGCTGCTAAGGTAACTGCATTCTGCCCTCTACCATCCTCCTTGCAATTTCAACTAGAAAAGTTATTTTTCATCTCCTGATGCATAAAGTGGTGAGACTGCATTCTGCTCCAAAAAGTAGCTAGACATCAGTGATGGAGAAGTGACCCTTACCTTCCCCTAGGGCATCACGTCTCACAAAATAGAACAGTAAATAACAGAGCACTGAGATTAAAAAGTACAGAAGCACAGAGAGAAAAAGAAGCCCTAAAACAGACTGCAGAGCAGGGATTCTGCATTGCACAACCCTGAGAAATGTATAACTTGAAATATGTTTAATACCAGCATACATGTCTGCTTCAAGATCTTTGTTCAAATTGGTCTAAGTCACTTGACAAGTGAGGCAGGGAAAATCAAATCAAGGCAATGCCAATTGCAAATGCATGTCCATACACAGGTCTCATCCAAATGAACAAATCCCACCAAGATTCATACATGTGATCCACTTGGATTTATTCTCCTGCGGGCTCCCTGTCTAGCCTCCCAAAAGAACAAAATTAAATCCAGATACTGGCTTGCTCAGGCATACCAAAACATTTACAAATGTATATGGCAATTTACATATGTCAGCCCACATAGTGAGCTGAGTCAAACCTACTGCCAGTGCTTCTGCGTTCGTCTTTACTGGTTCCTTGGTACTGCCCTTCGCTCTCCTCCCTAAGCCCACACCTGGAGGTGCCAGGAGAGCCGAGGCAGCTCCAGAGCAGCTCTCTGCTGTGTCACGCCTGATGAATCCCTCGCAGCGATCTTCCCAGGTGAGGGAATAGTTAAAGCTTGCTGGGAAGCCTCTCAGCAGTGCATTTTTAAAGCTATTTCCTGACACCTCACCAGAAACACAAATCCCACTCAGTTTTCACTGCTAGTTATGTTCGTGTTTCCATGCTCTCCTCGCAGACTCTCGCAGGAAAGGCTTCTCTCACACCTGCTAAAGTCAGAAATTGCTGCATGCTTCCCCAGAGACAAATCCAGCAGATCTGCAGCCTTGAGCAGTGCTGGGCAGCCTGCACCACCCAGACCCATCATGGTCACCTACCCTGTGACCAGTCAAAATGGAATCATGGAGAGGAGATGCAAGGGGGTGCAGTTGGACCTTCCCAGAGGCAGGAGCTCCAATGATGCCTCACAAGGTCCCCCCCAGGTCTGTTCCTCTGGTCCCAACACTAACAGGTCCTGGCAGAGGGTTGGGGCTAAGCATAACCATATAATTAGTGAAATCCTAACAATTTTTGTTTTTGTACATTTTCTTTAGGGAAAAACATCCTAGTCAGTGGAGCATTTCATTTTGAAATCAAAACCTCATGTCTTTCTTGATGGGGAATGTAAAATGGGGACTTGAGGGTTTAAAGACATGACAAATTATAGGAAGCTGCAGGGGCTGAGAATTCCGATCTCCGAGGATGCTGACTGTTATAGCCTTGACCTTTTCTGCAAATACCATCCTCCCTTATAAAAATGTGGCTTGGAGTTTATTTAGAAATTCTTTTAAAATAAGGAGTCATCTTTGGAGAGTCTGCTGTGAGGTTCTCCACATAGATGGGGATATAGCTTTGTTAAGGGTATTCCTCCACTGCTGGAAAGTAGTGCCCGAGGGGCAGTGTCACTGCAGAGAGCGTGCTGGACCATGTGGCCGTGCATCTCAGTGGCTCTGGTGACACTGCAGGGATCAGACACTGCAGGGATCAGGTCAGACACCTCAATAGGGTTGAAATTGAGCCTAGGCTGGTTTACACGGTGCAAGAACAAAAAGCCCCCCATGGTTCAGACAGAGCCAGCTTCCCCAGTGTCATTTGAAACACAAGCTAACAGAAAGGTTAAAACCAGGCTGCATTTTAACACAGCACAGGATCAGCCCTCCACTATCTAAGACATTATGGCATGTAATTCCCCCTATAAACCCCACTTCCATTTCTCAGATTTTCTGCAGTTTGTAGCTGCTTTTCCCTATCACACAATCACACCGGGCTGCATTTGTCACCCATGAATAATCCTACTTACATTGCAGAGTCTCTTCCTACCCTGGAGAAAAATGCAGTGGGAGGTGTGGGGAAGCTTAGTGAAAGCTGACAGCCAGGAGAGACTGGGAAAGGCCTACAGAGAGCCTTATTTAGATGTCCTATTTTAAGATAAAATGAAGAGGAACTATGCACATTCAGCATTTTGTTAAACTGACATGAAATCAAGCCACTACAAAATCAGTTTGCAGAGGGGTGCGGTGCACACGCTTGAAGCCTTCTTGAAAATAATTATTATTATTTATAATTAAGGTAGCTCCTGGCTGTCAGCAAGTCCCAACCCTGGGGCTACCAATCCATATATCACAGGAGAGAGTCCTGGCCAAAAAGAGTTTCCATCATCAGTAGAACAATCATTGTCCTGTGCCTTCTCATGCAGAGAACAAAATAGAGCCTACCTGGGCACTCGGCATTAACTCACTGCACCAGATACTTCTGAACAGTGATCACAGGAATTAATGTGGTTTTCTCTCAGATCCACCACCTACACTTGCTGGTCCAAAAGCTAATGCTAACAATGAGTCTGCAGAAGCCCACTAAAAGCATTTTGGCCTGTACAAAGAGGGAGTTGGAGCAGCCAGGGTGCCTTGCAGGGGACAGAGGATGCCCAGGGAAGCTGAAACTGCTCTGCAGCAAGAAAGGGCTCCCCAGGTCCAGGCAGCCTATGGTGGCAGCCGGCTGACTCTGCAGATTCCTGGAAGAGGAGATGTATTTTGTGGCTATCTGCATTACACGGACTAGTGAAATCTGGCCACAGCCAACAACCCAGGACCAGGGAATGAGTCTTGAATAATAATTACCGGCCCAGTCTTGGGTTCACCAAAGCCTCTGGTAAAACATCTTATTGATAATAATAGGACATTAGGATTAGGCTTCTGCTGGAGCTGGGAATCACTGATGCTTTCCTGACTACATAGGCTTATCGGCAATAGTCTTAACAAAATCAGAAAATAGATGAGGCTGAAAATAATCTGTTCTCAAACATCTCACATTCAGAAATGCCTGGATCTGAGGCACAGAGGTTTTTCGCAGCACTCCCTAAGCACAGACCACTTGCAAACCATGGAAGAGCAGACAATCTTTCAACAGCATCTAGAATGTATGACACTTTAAATATGACAAAGATAAGACTTGAATGCTGCTTTTAAAAACCTGAAATACATTTTACTAGGCTTTATGACATTATATACCATATTGCTCGAATTCTGGCCATCCTACACATAACAGCCTCTCCCTTTCCTCTGTTGGTCACATAGCACAGCTTTAGCACAGCCTGGAAAAGTGGTCAGGCCTTCTCTTCAAAGGAGGAGAGACCAGCTCTAGCCTCTCAAGGAAGACAGTAGCAGGATGATAGCATTTATTTGGGAAAATACAGCAATTATTCTGAGCAACAAATTTTTTTAAAAATTTGAAAAGGTGGAGTAAAAAAGGACCAAGGGACAGTACTGAGAATACCTGATGATGCCATTTATGTACATAAACTCATTTAGGAGCCTGCTTGGAACAAGCTGTTCTTACAGTATTGCCAGACTGAGCAGAAACAAGAAGAGCATGAAGGTCCAATTGACCAATAAGTTGGTCGAACCCTCTCTCATGAGACTGCCGGCCAAATTTGTAAACATTGAAGGTCAGATAAACATAAAAATGTTGCAACTTATTGGATTCACATTCCTCTGGTGATTCACCTATGTGTTCTTCTGTCGGGACTAAGGGTTCAAGTGGATGGTGGGCAGCTAACAGGAGGATCATGTTCTCTACCAGCACGAGGCACAGGCAGGACAGAGCAGGCAGAGGCTGTAATGGAAAGCCCAAGCTTCATGGAAAAAAGAAACCCCAGTCCCCAAAGCAACACACATCCTTATCTTTGAAAAAAACCCACATTTTCCCTTCTTTGCAATTCTTTCAGGGATGAGAGAACTTAAAATCCTTCAGGGAACATAAAACCTGCCAAGCCGTTATAAACCAGGCACTACCACTGAGGGATTGCTTTGGTGCAACTCAGCAGGATGGGAGGGCCTGTCCTGAGAGGTGGCTCACCTGCACCAGGCACGGCGTGTGCCCAGCAGCCTGGCAGCAGCAACAGCAGAATGAGGTACAGAGTAGCTGGAAGGATGGCTACACAAAAAGCACACGCTAGTTTAATTTGGCAGCCTGCCTCCAGCCCTCATCTATGCCTGCAGACTGCTTGAGGCACATTTGTTGTGGTGAGCAGCACACTCTGTCCTCAGGGCTGTAACCAGCAGAAGCTCTGCAGCTGCTGTGGGATCCAAGGCTGTCCCCTGGCTGTGTCTGCAATGCCACAGGTGTAGCTGCACTGTGATACACCCGTAGTAAATGCTTACGCAACCCCGGTCCTAGCACGCTCAGTGACACACAGCCCTGGCAACACACTTCACCCCTCTGGCAGAAACACCTCAGGGCCAGTCGTAGGGACCCTGCCATGGGACTGGCAACGCTGCAGTCATGTGGCACAAGGGCTGGTGTCCCCAGCATGGTATCAGGTATTGGATAAATCAAAAAAATCTCACAACCCACCAAAATCACTGAAAAAGCACAAAGTTGGCTCCAAACCATGTGCTCCCGCTGACCAAAGCATAAGCATGTTGATGTGGATTCTCAACTGGAAACATAAATAAATAAATAAAACCATCTCAACTGGATTTATGTCACTGAGCAATTGGCAGTGCACATGTGATACCCATGGCATCAGCTCACAGGTTACAGTAACTGTACAATTCCAGGCCCCAACTGAGGCTGCAATGCCCTTGTTCTGAGTTCATATGAAAATGGTAAAAATGGACTTTGAGTCCAACCAGATCAGGGGAAAAGGTAGAGCAGGAAAAATAAAGACATAGAAACATCAGTTCTTATCCTTAGACCATGCTGATTCCCACTCAGTGCTGTCTGCATGGAGCAAATCTGTAGTAAAGAACATATTAAAAGTCACCCCGGCACCTGTCCCAGGGGCTGGCTTTGTTAGCTGGTGAGGCACCATTTCCCTGCAAGTCTAGGTTTTCTCTTCTGATTAGTACCATTAGTTTAATTTCAGTATCTCTATATCTAATATCTGACTGCAACCTGGCAGATCTCTAAAGCAGCAATTGAGTCTCTGAGGTATTGATAGGTGAGAAAGAAGGCACAAAATAAGGCGGCCATCTCTGCTATGTGTGGGCCTGCTGCTAAGCTTGTCCTGCAGTTCAGATGCTTTCAGGCTCCAGAAAGGTAAGGAATCAGGGTTTATTCCTGTTGCAGAGCTGTATTTATAAGGCAAATAAAATTAAAGATATCAGAAGAAAGGGGGGATGCAAAGCAGGGGCTGGATTAGCTGCCTTTAACTGCTTTGGTCTCTTTTTACCAAAACAGGAAGGACAACCCTACTGTCTCCAGCCTCAAGAAACAGTTGCTAAAGCCCATTCCTGCTGGAAAAAAAATAAAATTAAAAAAAAGCTGTGGGAGCATTTGCCAACATCTTCACATCACTAGTCAGGAACTGTGCAATCAGCCAGGAGAAGGGTGGGTGGATCAGCCCAACATTAACAAGCCCAGCTGGCTCTGCCTTGCGCCCTTCTCAATAGTTTCCAAAAACAGGGCAACAATTTACCATAAAGAGGCCCTGGGGCACTGACGCGTTGTTTTATTTCTGGCTTTGAACTTCAGCAACATCCAGGATTCTTGGACACGTGCTGTCACTCGCACCAGGTGAATTTACCCGGGGTCTCTGTTTCAGCCACACAACCGCCAGAAAGCTTCGGTGCCTGCTTTCCATCTGACAGCAGCACAGCTGAACAAGAGAGATGCAAAACTAATCATACGGAGAAGGGAGCCAAGAAGGGATTCCAGCAACATGAAAACCAGAGGGAAATGCCAGAGTCATGCTATCTGCGATCAGTATCTGTGACCCTTCATTTTCCAAGAAGTAGCAATGATAAGGCAGCTCTGTCCAGGTGAAAGATATCAGCAAGGCTAATTGTAGCTGAGCAGTCTGATTCTCATGGCAATGCTGTTATCTCCCTGGATTCCAGCTCCCAGTGGCTGCTGTCACTGCTCATAATATCCAGCAACAAGAGAGAGAAAGGAAGAGAAAAGGGGAGAAAGGAGAGAGAAAAAAAATTAAGAAGAAAGGAACAGGAAAGGGAATAACAAACAGAAGGGAAAATGTAAGAATAGTCAAAAAATAAATGGAAGGAAAAGAGAAGATAGGGAAAGAAGGGAAAGCAAATGGAACCCTTAGCTGTTCCACATTTTCCTCTTAAAGGAGTTTCAAGAGAGTGGAGCTGATGGCAGAAATTGCTTGCTGTGGATGGATGGCAAAAGGCAAACTCAAGTCATCGCATCCCTGAGGAGGTACATCTTCTGCAAGGGGAGACCAGGCAGACATGGAAGGCGCAGAGAGTAAAGAAATCACTCCAGAGACATTACCTCTCCACAGGCTGCTTACTGTGTGTAGAAGGCTCAAGAAGTTTAAAAAAAAATGTAATAAAAAAGGGAAGATAACTGCTAATGAAGCTTAGCCTGTGCACATAGCATAGTACAAAGGGAGGCTGCTCTTGTCCCTGAAAACTCTGTCCTAAGAGCAAAGAGAAGTGCTTGTCCAGCAGGAAGAGAAAGCCAAAACATTGGTAACTTCATGTCCACTACCACCACATCCCCTGCTATTCCTGCACCCATCCACCAATTTTCTGGTCTCCCCTGCCCATCCCCTACAGAGCCCTATTCAATTTCCTGGTTTTGGACAGCCCCAGGTTCAATTGGGCATGAGTTCTGTGCAAGGGAACCCCTGCACGGTCTTTGAGCACACCGAGAGCCTGCTGTGCACGTGCACGGCCAGCTGGACCTGTCAGACCTGTCATGGTTGGCAGGTGGGTCTGGCTCACATGATTATTATTCTTTTTATACCTCCTCAGATCCAGGTAAATACAAGGTACAAGAGTACATGAACCAAGGAGATGACGCTCAAAATAGCCACAGCAAAGGATGAAAGGAGCAGTGAGAAGTGACTCGCTCAAGAGCTTGCAGCAGAACAGCAGTAACTAGTGAGAGATGGAAAGGATTTGTTGCCAAAATACAAGTGTCAGGAGCCAGCTGATATGTGCTACATTATCCAAGACATCCACCTGAAGCTGGCAGGTATGACCCAGGACTTCCTGGAGCCTGGTGGCCTTCTGAAGCAGCAGTTGGAGACCAAGTAGGCCACCTAAGTTTGAAAAATTGACACAGGCTTATTCTAAGAGCAGTGCCTGATGCCCCAAGGCCAGGCTGTCTCCCCACACAAGGATTCAACTCTCTGCACTAGGGAAACACCTTCAGCTGGTATTTGGAAGCAGAGTCATGTGGGCGATGAGGAAAAAGGTCCAAACTCCTCACAACAACTCTTAGGGCTGTGTGCTTTAGGAATAAACCTCATGAGGATGAGAATAGAAAATAAGACATCATACCCTGTCAAAGCTAATGCCATCAACAAAACCAGTGTCAGCCTAAAAGTGACCTGCTGGGTTACATATAGACAGCCAGTGGGTGCTCTCAGAGAAAAATTAACTTATACTTATTAAATTTTATTTTGTCATTTCACCTACATACATTTTAAATGGCATTAGAAATAGAATCAAAATTATGCCATAATCTATTTAAATCCTTTGCACTACAGAGAAAAATTGCACAAATCATACATGATGACAGCATTTTAAAGGAAAGTCAAACTGTCAAAAAGGTGGAAACCACAAACCATGGCCAGAACACGTTGAGAAGCTCAACAAGATTTTGATGAAAATAACTTTTACTGCAAGTATGGAAAAAACAATCAGAACTGTTCATTCTGATTTATTCAATCAGTTTGATGGAGGCACTTTATCATGCAAGTGTTAATTAATGACTTGAAAAGCAGAAAAGTTTATTTTCCTCTTTTAGCCACGAAAAAGTATTTCAGAATGCATTCTGCTGGTATTAAAACCTCAAAAACCCTGACCAGGAAAAATACCTCATTTAACTCACCACTTTAAAATAACCTTAATACATCAGCTTTATATACACAACAGGCCTCTATACACTCACTTTGTTTTGATACATTAGACAGTTTCATTTAGATAATAATTCCTTCATATGATTTCTTTTCTAAATTCCCATTTTGATCCTGATAAATTTTAGGATAAATCACAAAAGAAAAGCAAGTCTGGCCAAAACAAAATAAAATAAAATAAATAAATAAATAAATAAATGTGTTATGCATCATTTTCTTATGTAATAAAGTCTTCTCCTGAGAATCTGAATAAACACATGATAAGTTCTGTAACTGTGTGAGTAAATGTGTACAGGTATGGCAAAAAACAGAACAAATGTAGTGCAAGGGCTGTATTTAGGGCTCTGACCTACATCCTCTGGTCAACCACAGCAGACCAGTTTAAGATGCCCAAAGGATTTTGCTGTGGCTTGCTGATGGTCACCATTCCTGCAGCAAAACCAGCATCATGGGACATCTCAGGAGCTCCAGAGAGGAGTTTGTACATCAGCTTAAACCATCAACAAAGGTCAGTTTGCTCCCCAAAAAAAACAAACTGTTGGGCTGGAGAACTGGAAGTGCAGCTCGTCCAGTCCCACAAGAACACAAGATGGGGAACTGGGGGCAGTAATATCTTAAACTGCTGCCACTGGATTCACTGGAGCACATTAGACAGAAAGTCTGACTGCAAACAGTCCCAACAAAGTGACTCAGGATCTGGGGCAGGACTGGAATTCACATGAACAGCTTGAATTCAAGCATGATAATGTCAGTGATTTTAATCATACAGGTACATACCAGCCCACCATGCTCAAGCAAAAGCTGCCCTTCTCCTCCTGTGCATGACACAGAAAAAGGCACAGCAATATGGCAAAGGCAGATGAGGAATTTCCATCCATACAGCCCCACCCCATATTCCACCCCTGTATCTGCAGCACAGACAGGAGATGGAGGGATGACCAGTGAGTCAGTTTTCTCTGGGCAGGAGGAATCAGGGCAGATTAGATGCAACCCACAACCCACCCCAGCATTGTCGGGGCTCGCCAGCCCTCCTTTGCCCTGCCCCACCACGTCCCCCCATGCTGCCAGCAGCTCCTGCACCCACTCACAGCCATGAGCTGTGCAGGCTTTGTGGGAAGGCCCTGGCCTCCAGCAGCAATGCCTACTGCACACTCTGCTCAGACCCAGCGGTTCTTGCAGAGACTATTTCCCTATTCTGCAGCACCATCTTGCAGCAAGAGAGAGGAAAGCACCTTTAGCAGCAACAGCACGGAGAGGTGGACCTGAAGGACACGGCAGTCTGGACTGCAGTTGCAACCAGGAGCAAACCAGACAATAGATGAAAGATTTTGATTAGGGGTGGAGAGTTATGACCTTTAGCATCCCAGACATCAGCACTGGGGTTCAAACGAACTTAGGAATAGTTTGCAGGATCCATATTTTATTATTAAACTCTTCTGCCCTCACAGCCCCTTTTTTGCCTACTTCCCTTGCTGGTGGCTGTTTTTCACCCAACTAAAACCAAGATATCTGCTAAATTCTCTGCTTGAACCTCCCCGTGAGCATTGCATCCAGCACAGCCCTGTGGCAGCCACCAACCTGCTCCATACCAGCAGAGCCACATCCATGACGGGAAGGAAACAAGTGTTCATTGTACACACAAAGGCAGCAGCAGGCATCTAAGATGTTTAGTATGTCTCCAAGACCTCTAAAATGCTGTTTACCAGTCCCAAGTCTTCCATGTTCTCTCACAGGCAGTTTTAGAGCATCAGGGAGAGCAAAGGATGTGACTGAAACTGTAGCAGCAACAGCAAAATGATCCTTTACACCCTTTGCCTCCCACTGCCCAGGCAGTATCAGACGTGACAAGAAGGGAGAGGACACAGAGCACATGGAGGTGTTTCCTTCAGGTGTTCAGTTTGTTTGATGACACTCTTTAGTTACATCTCCTCACTTCTGGAAAAGAACTCAGCTTTCTCCTGTCAGTATCTAGATTTTCCAGATAACTCTGAGAATAGCAGCAGAGGAGGTGCAAGGAACAACCAAAAAATGGCCAATAGGCTCTGAAACAGTGGAAACTTGATCTTAATTTTAAATAAGCTTTATGTGATTATTTCAAGAGCCTTTTTAACAAAATAAATGAAAATATAAGGCGGCTATAGTCAGGAAACTTACACGCAGACCATTTGTGTCATTAATCCTGAAGCTAGTTGCCTTTTTTAATGAGAAAAATAATCCAAATGGACCAAAATTACCCTTCACCAAGACATTAGACTTTTTAATTCTCCGGTAAAAGGAAAGTGGAGTGGTGTGCAGCTGGGAAACAGGGCAAAGCTCATCCTCCTGCACACTGCAGGGTGCATTTTACCCTTTTGTGTCAGTCAGTGTGAGTGAGTGCACATAAAAACCTTTTTCTATTAAAGAAAAACCCTGATATCTTAACCAGAAGAGGGCTGAGAACAGGCACCACATTGCATGTTGATTCCTGAAGGTGAAGCTTTGCCTCCTTTTGGCAATACCAACTTTTCCCACAAAGCCACGTCTTGGATTTGTACGTAGCAGTGGGAAAGGAGTATTAACTGTTTCTAAACTTGGTGGGTTATACAGACCATAGCTTATGGTGGGGATTACCAAAGTTATGCTCATTTTCTTAAATTATTGGGTTGGGTTTTTTTGCTCCTGTGTCTTTTCTATTCACAGACTCTCTGGTACTCTGAACTCTGCATGTCCCAGCTCTAGCTGGGAGTGCAGTTCCCAAATCTGCTTCAGTCTTTCCCGATAACCACAGTCCTCATCCTCCCCTCCCTGCAGTACCTTTCTGTTTTCACTTGAAGGCAACCTTGCTCCACCACACGTCTATAAAAAGAGCTGGGCTGGGAAAGCACCGCAGCTACTTCTCCCAGAAGATAGCCCACCTTGCAGGTGGCAAGAGGCTGAGCTCCGGGCACAGAGGACAAACAGCTTAATTGTGCTTATAAGGTTTGATTCATCAGCATTTACACACAGCTGACTTTTCATTTAGCTCCTCTAAATGGGATTCCACCACTCTCTGATCACAGTTGGAAAAGTGCAGGAAAGAGACCACCTGCAGCACGTCCCTGGGTGATGCCTCAGTGCTCGCTACCTATTCTGACTCTTCACCAAAAACATCAACAGTGACCACAATTAATAGCAGGGACAGGGCGGGATCTCAATTTCGAGCAGGGACAGAACAAGCTGGAAAGTATATAGATAAGAGTGATATTCCCTAATCAGCTGTCCCCAAGGAATTTTATCCTTGGATGCTCAGGAAGCCAGTTATCTCAGCCATTAGCAAACTTGTGAGGGACAGGTGAGACACCAGCAGATGGGCAAAGGGCAAAGGTAGCATCTCCCTTCAAAGGCAGGGAACAGGAGGAACCAGGCAGTAATAGACCTATATGTTTAACTGTGATGCCAGGAAAAATACCGGGAGAAATAAATACCATAAAAAAACCAAGATGAATAACAGGACACATGGACTGGTCAATAGAGAGTGGTACAACGTGGTGATGTGTTTTATGCAGAGAAAAAGAACACGAGGAGATACAATGTAGAAAAATTTGAGTCCAGGGCTTTAAACATGACTTTTCCATTCATTTCAGGGAACAGACCCATTGAGGAATGATCTATATCCATCTCTTGACACTACTTTGGAAAGAACAACCAATAACATTACTGTGCATTAAGCTGCATTTATGAAACCACTCTTCAAAGCAGAGCAGTATTTAACATTTTCTTCTTTTCCTTCTGCTCAAAATGGCCATCTGGCAACAGACTTTCTGGATTGGAGCCTTTTCTCTGGTTTCTGTTTGGGGACAAATCTGTGCCAACTTCCAGCAGTTCATGTGATTTAGAGATGCAGAATATAGTTCTCTTCTGAAACGTACGTGGGCTTGAAGTCAAATTCAGACACTGAAAAGATCTGGTGTGAAGCAAGCTGTGGGTTACAATACAGTTTTCCCTATGTGCGTGCAATGTGTCAAACTAGAAAGATTTGCATCCCTTTCCATGCAGTCTCAGGCTAAGAGGTAATTTCTGTATATTATCCACAGTTATTTTACTTGCCCTAAACTAACCCCATCAAACCTGTCTGAAGTTTCATTTAAAACTTCTAGGAACTTTCATTTGAAATTGTAGGATACAAGATCCTCCTCAGATATAGCAGGCACAGTTATGGTCAATTAACTTTTCTTAAAAAAAAAAATCTTCAAGAAGCTAAGAAGTCTCAGGAGCAACCTCCCATTTCAGGAGGTTGTGGGAGTCTGGGATACACTGTAGACTATCCCTAAAGGAAGAACAATTCTACCTGTGCATGGGTCTGTGTTGGTTTTAGAAGCAACATCTGAAACTTTGAAGCACTAAAGTGTAGAGCATAAATGTTCAGCTGCCACTGCACACACAGGGCCTTGGAGACACAGACAGAGGAAAAAAAGTCTCATTTAATGACCTCACTGCCTCTGTAACTATCTGGTCCCAATTCTGCCTGGTCTGTAGGCAGAAAATAGTAGGAAATGAAATCTAAGACCCTGCTTGGAAACTTCAGGCTGGGTTTCTGATCTTTTTTCCAAATGTCCCAGCACGCTGGTGACAAAGCTTTGAAACCTGGCCATGTCCATCTGGAGCACGGGAGCAGGCACGGGGCTGCACAGCCAGCGCTGGGAGAGAGCATCAGCACGAGGGGGGAGCCGGGCTCTCCAGGCTGACGGTCGTCAGAGGATTAAGCAGAGGACAGGCATGCAGCTCCCTGGGGAATGCCACCAGCCTCCCATTATTTGTCAGGAAAGTCTCCAGGAAACTATCACTGAATAAACGTTTTTTTTTCTTAGAGCTCTCATCTTTTTGGGACTAAAAATTGGGAGAACGTTCTTAGAGTATGTTATAAATGGATTAAAAATATTTTGACTCTTATTGCTTGGAGATAAAATGTGGCTAAACAATATTTCCAAGGACAGAGGTTAGTCTCCAAGTAGAGGAAAAGATGGAAGCAGTGTCTTTGCCTTGGCAAATGGAATGAAATGCAAAAATAAACATCAAAACCCAAGAGAAATTAATTACTTTTAAAATTTCCTTTCAGCTATAACAGTCCCAGCTTTTATTTCCACTTATTAGATCTACTAAAGTAAGAGGCCCGAGGAAAAATTTTAAAATCATCAGATCATGTTGCTTCTCTTCCAACAGCCCAGGAAGCAGTCCACAGTTTTCACTGAAGTTTTTACTTATGCTTCATCTTTCCTCTTAGGAAATGACTACCTTAGAAGCCAGCCTAAAATAAAAAATAAATATCTGCCAATAAGCCTGATAATAATGTTGCAAAGTATTTGCATTGGTATTTTGTGGATTTTTTTTAATAAAAGCTCTTACAACAAGTTACAGCCCAGTCCAGACCATGCTGGTGTGCAAGTGCTGCACAAACATACACCAAAAGACAGATCGTGCTCCAAAGACCTTCCCATAAACAACAAGGAGCTGGACAGGGTTTTATCACCATTTTGCAGGTGAAGCAGAGTCAGATTTGGATCCACCCCAACAAAGTGCCTGCTTAGCTGGTACAATTAGCCAAGCTTTCCTTGTAATGACAGAGAGAAAAACTTCATGTCAGTTTTAGTAACCCTGTAGGATTTTTTGCAATGGCTCTTCACATGTGGTGAGCTGACTGCTACATCTTACATATCCTCCTGTTTGTGTCAGGGCTTTCTATTTTTTAGCAGCCAACAGAGGTAGCTGCACCCAGTGGATAGGTGTGTTTCCCAGTGTAGGGGTGTTATGCTATGAGAATACAGTAGCTCTATTGAGATAACAACAGCACTGGAAGCACATGGCTCTTAAATATGGGGCAGCCACTCAATCTACTCTAACTAGCTAATGTCACTGGCAAAGTGGAACAAGTTTACAGTCTCCTGACCGACTCACCTTCAGAGGGTTGTATGCGAATCTTTCTCCCTTATTTCCATTTTTCCTCTGGGAAAGCCATTAAAGTTTTAAATATCTCCCTTCACGTAAGACCCACATAAATTCCTGTACACCCATATTCCTGCATATTCCTTTGTGTGGCTTCTACACCCATCCATGGAGGAAATAAAGCACTGAGTTGGCTTTTTGACCACTTCTCAAATGCTTGCTGCTGCCTATGGCTTCAGACATGACTGCATTCTGCCAAATAGTAAATAAAGGCTCCTCCTCACTCTGAAATTAATAGCAGTTTGGTTTGCCTCCCTGCCAGACAGGCTGTAATCTAATCGCACACCCCATGGCTTTACCCAGCAATCGCTCTTTCCCTCCTACTGTCACACTGCATCGCATCAGGGATTCCTCAGCACCCACCCTGGCAACATCGGGCTGGGACTTGCTCTGCAGCACATCCTGAGGAAGCCTTCCTTATGCTTGTCGACAGAGGCCAAAATAAGTGGAAATGTGTACTAGGGGTGCTGGATCACAAATGTTAACACAGGGTTACCCGACTGCAAAGCCAAGGGATGTTATTTCTCAAGACACTTTGATACACAGGTGTTGTTTCTCTCAAGTGACCACTAGCTCTAGCCCAGCAGTGGCTGTTGAATAGGAACAAGTGGGTATTTGGCTGTTCACAGCCTCCAGTCCTCCCCACTGTGGGTGCACGATGCTCATGGGAGACTCCTGCTGATAAAACTCACAGCTATTTTTAACATATACAAAAATCAAATGGTAGAGGCAAGGAACTACAGTAAGGCATTCATATGAAACAGGGCAAGACTGACTGAATACGATGGCTCAAGCTGAAAAGAAAGGAAATAAAGGTAGAGAGCAACAGAGAAAGATGGACCTGGAGCTTGTGGAAAGGTTAGCTAGCTATGCCATTTTGGTTCAATTTGTTTGGGAGAAGACAACTAATAAAATTAGCTTATCCAGCTGACAAGCTGGAAGGTGGTCCTGGACAAACATCCAGGAGGTGTAGGCCAGTGTGTGTTTATGCTTGTCCCTGATGTCACGTGAACTGCATCACTTCTCCAGGAGATGTAGAAGCAGCCAAGTCAGATGGCAAGCAGCCAGCCTGGGGCTGCTACTTATCCAGAACAAGATCTGCTGCAGGTCTTGCTCTCAGATAAGCAGGGACGCTCATATCTAGATGCACCCTAGATTTGGACATCTGGATGCAAGGGCATGAGGCACTTACCAGTGCCAAGGCTGGCTCCTCAAAGTGCTTTAACAGAGGAGTGGGGCAGTCACTAGAGGTTTCTCCTCTCAGGACCTTCACACTCCTATAATTTTCTAGACTGCTGTATACATGTTCAAAAAGAAAACAAAAAAAGTACTTATCCCCCTGACTCCCACTAAACCTGGCTGCAGAGAATATACTCCAAGCATCGGTGCCCTTCATAGAAATCAGTTCACCAACCTGTCCTCTGACATCCTGACCCCAAATAGCCCCCCTTTCTCTGTGGATCTTACCCAGCACTAATACTTTGCCCTTCTACTCAGACTACCTCTCTAAGTAGCTTTGTTCTGACACTACTGTTAACTTTTTGCAACCCCTAAATCCAAAGCAGTGTGTTGGAAAAGCCAAAAAAAGAGAAACAAATGAACCTCCCTTCCTTGGAGAACCTGCCTAGGCTGTACTTCCTTCACCTGATTCAAGCAAGTTAAGCCCCAGTGTCATGTACGTGGCCACAGATAACAGAACACATTACCTGCTGAAATCAGGCAGGAGCACAAGATGCTGCTCTGCACTAAAAGTGGAAAGAAGCTTCGAGTTTGCTCCATAGACAGCTGTCAGCTCCTTAGACCCGCCAGCTGTGCTTTGGCCACGGCCACGCTACAATCTACCAGCCGTGTCAAATGCCCCCCCAAGTCTGCAGAGCTCAGAGAAAAGAGGATCCAGACAGTGCTTTATCTTGGTGACAACTTTCTTTTCTGAAATCAGTTTGGAAAAACATGTTCAGCTATTGCCAGAAAAGATCACCAACAGCTATTTGCATCATCAGCCCCCGGTTACGTGGTTTCCCAAGTGGCACAAGGGATGACAGATTCATATTAATTCCAGTCAGCAAATGGATTATAAATACTCCTCCAGCCAGTTGCCACCTGATAGGACTGTCCTTGAGTCCTCCAATTGTGGAAGGGAGTTGTCAACTCTAAATTTACCCACCAGCATGTATTGTATAAAACATACTACTTTGTGATCCTTGGTAGATACTTGTGTTGTAGCCCAGCATGGATTAGACCAGAACCTGCTAATTCCATCAACCAGACAGACATCTCACTATTGCTTATCTCAAGACTTCGATGGCAGAAAGGAGAGAGGGATGGGTCATACAGGATGCGTTGGTGTATTTATTGGTCATGCAATTGCCACAGCAGTCCCATCCAGTCTGAGTTAATAAAGTGATCAAAAGCTAGGCCCACCTAACACCTTTTGGATGAGGTAACAGCTTCTGTTCCTAAGGATAGCCTTTCCCATCAGCAAAATGTACCATCACGGCTGATATAAGTAAACCCACTCCAAGGCTGGGGTGTCCAAAACCAAAAAGAGCTGATACAAAGCAGACCAAGATAGTATTGCCTGTAAAAAGCAGTAGGTGGAATGCTAAAACTCTGTACAACTGGACTGTTCTCTTGAAGAACCATAATTAGATGGATTTAACTTCTGCAAAATGGAAAGTAAACAAAAAGAAAGCAAGTGAGGAGCTCCACTTTTTTCTAGCTTTAGAAGGGTCCTAGTGTCTGCAAATGGGGCAGGTGCACATGTGAGAGGCATCTGTCTGCAGTAAATTTGCTCACCCCAAAACCAGGGTCTGCCTGAGTGAGAGAACAGTTTGTAAACGATGAGTTCAGGGCACTTATCTAAATTAAGCCCATTTTTTTGCCTGTTGCTTGTTCATGCACAAAAACTTTCCAAGCTCATCAGCTGGAGACAGCATCTCATCCCTGTTGCTCGATGGCCACAGATTAAACCTGCCCTTGGTTACATGAAGACACCAGAGTTACACAGCTCTTGGGGGCCAAGTTTTGCTTCGGGCTTTTTCCAATTTCTTGCCCCAAGTTATTCTCTAGCAGTGCTCTTCAGTGCTCCTGAGGACACCCAGCCTCCCAGGCAGCAGCAAATGCCTTCTGCTCACCATCTGCACTCACAGCCTGAGCACCCCCTGTTCCCCAAACCCTGCAAGCCCTGGGGGCTCCCAGGCAGGGCTGCAGGTCCCACAAGATGGCACTCGGCCACAGAGTGAGGGACAACAGCCCAGTGGCTGCTTCTGGACAGAGCAGGCTCTCCCACTTAATGGAGACTTGCCCCATATTTCCATTATTTTCACCGGCTGAGCACTTTTTAGCAGTTGAGCCAAAATGGTACCTGCCCGCTTTCTGGAAAACCTCAGGGGAGAACAAGGCTGGAAAATGATGCACCACAATAATCCTGGGAATCTTTGCTTTGAGAAATTGCAGCACACCTCTGCATTTAGGAAAAGATTTGACCTTGTGCCTTTGTACCAGGAACAGACATTTTTGTCACCTACATGAGAATCACCCTAAATACACCCAAGTCATACACTCTGCTAAACAGCAGTTGCTCCATGCTTTCTACATACTTGAAAGATTGTAGCATCTTTTCACATCAAAAATGCAGAAGCACTGTGCATCCTGCTCACTTCGTGAGACAAAAGCTTTAGGAAAAAAGCAAAGCTGGAGTAAAACCAAAAACCTGATGGGGAACACACACAACAGAGTCATATCCTGAATGCCGAGTGCCTGACTTTGCAGCTCACACAATGTCCCTTTTGCCTCATTTTTGGTCACTGGTTGATAGATATAAAAAATTATTTCAGAGCAACTCCAGTCATACAACAGGTTTTTTCAAAATGCAGATTTACTCCACGGCTGCAGGAGCTTAGAATAAAAAAAGTACACAGAGCTACATCAAAATACAGGGTAGAAATCTATATTGCAGGACGTTTTATCCTACTGGAACTTTAATCCAGCTAATGCGAACAAGTCACTCAGAATAAATGTGGTGGGAACGAGAATAGGAGAGAGAGTCAACTAAGCAAATGGATCTACTATATTTCCATTAGATCTCCACCATGGAATTACACCAACAGTGATGAGTCCATTGCCTCCTCCTGCACAACCCCCAGTCTCAGCACTAACACAGCCAAGTATCAATCTAGCAAAGGTTTCACATCCCTGCTGAAATTTAAGTTCCCAGGACAGGAGATACATGGTCGTTTCCCACTCTGCTTTGCCACAACTTCCATCACCTTAAGTGCAGAGCACCGCCTGAATGTGAACTACTGGATCAGGTTCATATTTTGTAAATATTATTGTTATTTTATGAACTTTGGCATCAATGAGAGCAAAGCTAGAGAGGCTGGAATATGACACAATGGTTTTGAGCTTAGCTGTTATTTGTCCATTTTTTAAAAAGCGGGGAGGGAGAAGGAAAAGGATAGTTTAGAATTGTGGTTAAACACATTTTTTTCTCTAGAGGCATTTAGGTTTTTGGCTTTGCTTTGTTTATTCTTCTTTGGGACTAAGTAAAGTCATATTTTTAAACACAGGACATCCCCCCTTTCCTTTTTAAATACTGAAATTCTAGGAGTCACCCTAGACAGAGCTCAGGCTGCTCTGACTGCTCAGAGCCAAATGCATCTTTCAGAATGCTTTTTGTGGCCTAAGAAAGTATTTATTTTTTCAGTCATTCCACTTGGATGTACCTTTGTTCACTTTCCAGGAGCGATTCATTTTCATTACTTTTTTCTTTTAAATCACAATATGTAATAGAGTTCCTAGTTTGGGCCTCGGTTCTGTTATGATACTTCAAGCATGAGTGATCCTTGATGTTTAAAATTTGACCAGCACTTCAGGATCTTACTAAATCAGCACTTACATATTTCCTTATTTCTCTTTTTGGGGATTACTGTCCTTTTTACTTTGCTTAGAAGCAGATGCATATTCCCACTCTGATACACATAAAACCAAGGGTGTATTTTTACCAAAGCATTTTTTGACAGTATGAGCAGTGAAAATCAGGGCCCTGGCTGAAAGCACAGATCCCCTCCTCTCCGGGATGGGCTCTGCTGAACAGAAGGGCTGGAAGCCTATGGCACTAATCCTGAACAACACATATGGGGGTAGCAGGGGAAACAACTTCTGCTGGACACACTGAAGGGGAAAATCCTCAGAAAACACTTCAGGAAAGAGATTTTCACCTCCCCATGCTGGCTGTGCCTAAAATGTGTTTCCAAACCCAAGGAGCTGCAGTGAGGATCCTAGAGGCTTCACTCCCCCTGTGCAGACACCATGTCGAGTATCTCGGCTGGAGCTGGAGGTTGTGAGTGCATCGCCCAGGCGAGTGTCCCGGGCACAGAGGGGCTGTGCTGGGGCAGCTGCAGGGTTGGAGTGGAGAAGGCATCTGGGAAGAAGCAATGCAGAGCCTGACAACTCGGAGACAGCCAGATGTTTTCATCATTATGGAAAAAATCTGTTGGTGCCTCTTTGCCCAGAGAAACACTGGAGGAGGAAATATCCTCTTGAGCTCTGATCAGGGCTGCATATTAAACTTGCGACGGGCCAGGGTCAAAAAAACAACAGAAGTGGGAGGAAGGGATCTTTTCTGACTCCTGCTCCAACAGTCAATGTGAAGGTGCCCCGAAAGGCTGCATTGCCTCCCCAGAGACCTTTTCCCAAATCACTGCCTCAGAGAGCTGGAGAGACAAGGCCTGAAAGATGGGCCCAAGTGATGTTCCTCCAGCACCAACCCCACTCCCTAACGCTCCCTTGTCCCTCCAGCTGCAGCAGGTGCTGCCCCGGGGACACGTAACCCTGGAGCTGCATCGTCGTTCTGGAGACACGCAGCCCTAGGGTAGCAAGGAGACCGAGCAAAATAATGCAACCAGGGGCTGAGGACCCGTGTCCTGGCTTACAAAATCAGCACTGAAGGAAGCCTGCTGCCCTTCTGGCCGTGGGCACCCCTGCCCACCTCAAGCCCCTGGCTTCGTGTTATAACCAAGCCCAGTAGACACCTGAGAGCAAGACTCAGGGCCGAGTTTTTCAGTCGCACGGGGTAACAGGTTCCAGGTTTTCCTGCCTCCTCCCGCATCCTCTGCGCCCCTCCCAGCCTGAGCATCCCGATGGGCTTCAGGACACCAGGATACGGCCAGCCCCTTCCGTCGGGCTGCCCTGGGGCTTCCCCCCGGCAGCTCCTCGGGATTCATCCCTCCCCACGGATCCCCCCTTCCCAAAAGAAGCGTGGTCCCGTGTCCCGCCGGCTCCTCTCACTAATTTTAGCTTTCAGACACGAAAGATACGGTGCAATTAATAATCAAAAGTAACCCCGAGGACAGCCGGGGAGAAAAGCGTGCAAAACCGTAAGAAAACGCCAACAGTCAAACCCAAATCCTTCCGATTTCTATAAGAAATAAACTCCGCGAAATAAAAGGGCGTTTTACAATTCATGCATTTCGCTTGGGTTATTTTTGTTCTTTAATTGACAAACAGAAAAGGCGGGCAGCGTCTGGGCTTGGGAACGAGCGGCAAATCTCGCAGCCCTGGCAGGGAGGAAGGCAGGCACCGAGGGGAACTCTCTCCTTCCCTCCCATTCTTCTTTTTACAGTATTGCTGGAACTCCAAGAAAAAATAAAGGCTGCCCTCTAAATGGTGCTTTTCCCCTCTACCGCTGAAAAATGCACTGATAATTAATGCAGGGATTGGAAAAAAAAAATAAATGCAGATTTGGTTTTATTTATGCGACCTTCCTTTGTAAATTCAAGAGAGACTAGTGAAGATATTAAAAACTTCGAAATTTTACCCGGGAAAAAGATAAATCTAGAACTTTTGCAATGTTTTCGTTTCTCTTCACCCTTTTCTTCTTGGCACACACTTAAAACGCATCGCATTTTATGTTCGGTGAATTGTACACTCATCAGGCTGATGAAAACACTTTCCTGCACATGTACCTGCCGGTTTCTCTCTCACACGTATTTTAATTTCACACGGATTCCTTCCCAACCGTTCTTCTCACTGCAAAACGATCCGCGGGAGCACTCGGAGCTTTAGTTTTATGGAGAGGATGCAGAAACGGGACTCTTTGGAGAAATCAACCCATTCTCCGTCAGATCACCACAAAAACGAACAACAGATCATCTCCCACCTTCGAGAAAAAGAACGACTCCCAGGCCGCATGCTTCTCCCGGGGCTGAGCCGCCCGGGAGCCCCGTGGGGGCGGATTGAGCCCCGGCCCCGGTCCCGGTCCCGCCGGGTTGTGCGGAGCCCGTTTCGCCGGCGCCTCCGCTTGCAAAATTCAAAGGTGGGAAAGGAGGAACCGGCTCCGCCAAACCCGAGCTTCTCGGGGCAAAAATGAAAGCGGGTCTGAGCATCCAGGGTAGCGGGCGATATTTTCCTTCTTTTATTTTTTATTATTTTTTGTTGAGCTTGGGTTGGTTGTGGTTTTTTGGTTGGTTGGTTTTATGGAGGTTTTGGTTTTGGGTTGGTTAGGGTTTTCTGGGTTTGTTTTTTATTTTGTTTTGGGTTTGTTTGGTTGTTTTGCTTTGGTTTTTTTTGGCGGGGAATTATTGTGGATTTTAAATTATTACCATTACCTGGAAGATGCCCGGCACTTCAGCCAGGAGCGGCAGCCGCCCCGGCGGCGAGGGGGTGGATTCTGCAGGACAGAGGTGAGCCCCGTCCCACTCGTGCCTCCTCCGGGGCAGCTCGGCCGAACCGCGGCGAGTGCGGGAAAAGAACTCGGAGCGCCTCGGGAAGCCGCCTTCCTGGTGCCGGGGGACGAGGAGGAAAGGCAGAGCCACCCACCCCGCAAAGGGTCCGCGGGAGCGGAGGGCTCGGCGGGGACAGACCCCCTCCCTCCCGCGGCTTGCCCTTGTGGCAGCCGATTTCATGCCTCTCCGGCTGTGGGTCACAGGCTGGGCCCTCGCCGGAGCAGAGGGGACATCACCAGGAGACGCCGGAGCGGAGGTGGGGGTCAGGGCTCTGTAACTCGACTCGCCCGGGTACATCCACCCGTCCCGGTGGAGCTGATCCTCTCGGGAAGGGAGGGCCTAGGCTGGGTCCTGTCCGCAGCCCGGCGGGGCTGAACCGACACCCCCGGGAAGGGCGGCGGCTGGGAACGCTGCCGATCCCTCATCTCCGCGCGGGGCGGGGGAGGAAATCACTTTTAAGACAAATAAAGCCCAAACACCGTCTCATTTTATATATGATTCCTCCGGGCTAGGCGGCCAAGGGCACCCCCGGAGCCCGGGGAGGGGGGGACGGAGCAGGGCCTCACTGCCCCGGCCCCCCCGGGCTCCCGGGGAGCGCAGAGCACGCACGGTGACACCGCAAGACGGATCGGATTTGCACGGCCAGCAGGAAGCATCCGAGAAGTCAGACTTTTATCTCCTCTGGAAAACATCGTGCGGACAGACAAGCTGCAAACACCCCGAATCCTTCCCAGCCGAGCACTGCTCCCGTTCCCGCTGGAGCTGCTGGGAATCTTTCCGCCCAAGGAAGGTGGATCGGGCCAAAGCTCCGAAGGAGAGGGCAGTGCAGCCCCGCTGCATTTAGAGCTTTGTCCTCCGAAACAGCCCACACCTCACAGTGCCTGGAAGGTATTTCGTTTTTGGAACAGTTTTCCTGACCATCGCCAGACACGGATGAGCCCCGGCTGCCGGGCGCGTTCCTCAAACCGTTGTCGCATTTACCAAACGTGAAAGTCTCTTCAGTCCTTTAATTTTCCCGTTCCTAAAACAACCCTATTGCTTCTGCCCTGTCTGCGTTCCCCTTGGAAACGTAACGAACGAGCACTTTTGTCATTAACTGGTAGCGTTAAAGAGCTTTTTACCGGTGCGCAGGGACCTGTCAGGTCCCGCAGCAGGCGGGGACAACGCGGCCACTGCAGCAACGCCCGAGCCGGGAGAGGGGCAGCGGGAAGGACGGCGAAATCCCGGATCGCTCTCTCTTCACCAGCGAACCCAGCATAGTTACAAGCAGAAAAAGTTATAGGCAGGGTAAATTTAAGGCTTTTTATTTATCTGACCGACCCCCGGCTTTCACTTCAACTCCAGCGCCCGAGGTGCAAGAGCCAGCCTTATTGTCAGATTCCAGGCACGGAGCCCAGAGCAGGAGAGGAAAATCGACGGTGGCATTTGCCATCCGCGTCCCCCTGCCCAGGTCACCCCACCCGAGTCACCGACGGGGGCGGAAAGCGGCAGCCAAGCCCGCTCCTGGAGTCGCCCCCCGCGGCCTGCCAGGAAAGCGAGGGGGTACCAAACCCGAAACAACACGGGACAGTTTTATTCCGGGCTTTGCGTAAACTGTCCTGAAATAAAGGGAAGATACCCCGGTGCTTTCTGGCTGCGGTGCCCTCGCATCTGCCTGCCCAGCCGCAGCAGCGCTCCAGTCGCTCTGCACGGAGGGAAAGGGCCCGATGCTCTCCTAAGCGCACGGCGGGGATGAGCTGGGGTCCGGTTGCAGCGGGCAGGAGCCCTGGAGGCCGAGCAGCGGCGGGGATGGCAGCGGAGCGGCCGCCTCCCACCTGCCCCGCCGGGGGCTGTTCCGGGCATGTCCCGGAGCACCCCCCGCGGCTCACGGCGCAGCGGCCCCAACCCCGGGCGGCGGGGAGGCCCCCGGCCAAGGCCGCCTGCACGCCAAGGTCAAAATTCTCTTTTTCTTGCACAACGGCGGAGGATGGGGAGGACAGGGCCGCGGGCTGCGTTACAGCTGGGAAGGACTGAGGGGAAAAAGAAAAGGGGGGCGGAAGGGGGTTAGGATAAGAAACAAAAAAGCCTAGGGGGGAGGTAGAAAGGAAAGGAGAAGGTTTTGGCTGCAGCAGAGCGGCGAGCCTGGACAGCTCCAGAGCCGTTCTCCTCTGCAGAAACCCAGAGGGATGAAAGCAAACCCTTCCCCGGCCGCAGCCGCCTCCCGCAGCCCCCAGACCCCCTCCGAGACCCCCGGTAGGACCCCGCCACAGCGGACACGCACAGCAGAGCAGCTATCACGTCGGAAGGATTTATTCAACCGGGGCTCGCCGTAGCTTCCCTTTCCAATCGTTTAAAACAACTGGCCAAAAGACCTTGGGGAGTTCTCGGAGACCTGCAGAGATCCCAAAGTCCCAGCGGCTCCCGCCGCCCACGGTGGGAACCGAGAGATTGGCACAAGTTCTCGCAAGGAAACCCTAATAGGCTATTTCTGGACTACTGGCTCTTAACAAATCTATAGCACCTGAAGTGTTAGCACTCAATTAGTGACAAGGTTTCAAACCCCGGCGTTTACTGGCGAGGTATAAACAGAGTCCTCGGGAGATAGCCGGGAATTAGAGCGGGAGGGGGCCCTGGACATCTTAACCGGCTGGGATTAAGAGGAAAACTTTTTTAAAAAGCCCCGTCTCTCTCTCTCTAAACAGTCCGAGGTGTCGAAAGCTCAGGGGGAGAGAGGATGTGCACTCCGGAGCTAATTGCGGGGTTGGGTTTTTTTGTTTGTCTTCAGCAAAAAAAAAAAAAAAACTGGGGAAAAATTGGAGGGAAAAACCCCACAACAACAACAAAAACAACAACAACAAAAAAAACCTTAAACAAATCGTATAAGCAATCCTGGATAGAAGCGACGAGCGGGTGTGGAAGGCAATCGTTGCCTGCGAGGGGCTTTTCTGGGCTTGGGGTCTCGGCTCGGTCCCGGGCGAGGCAGCGAGAGCGCCCTGCGAACCGCGGGAAGGCGGCGGGAGGGAGCGGGGCTCCCGCTTCCCCCGGCAGCCAGGAAAACAGCGGCGGCTTTGCTCACCCCGTCTCCCCCAGCTACACCCACGGGGCCTAGGTCCTGGATGGGTGGGTGGGCTGGAGAAGGTGTTTCAGGGCGCTCCTCCGGGGTCCCGTCTCCCTCTACTCCTTTGCGCGTTACTTAAACGCGGTTCTAATTTCTCACCCGCTGCAATCAAAAGCCCACAGAGGGCAAAGGCGGTGCGGGAGAGCTCGAGGTGCGGGTGATGCCTCCCCTCCACCCCCGGGGCTCAGCCGGGGCTCCCGGGCAGAGCGGGCATCGAGCCGAGGGCTGCACACAGGGTCCGGAGCGGGGGGGATCGGTCGCCTTTGTCCCCTTTTCGGCTGCCCTCGGCCGAGACGCCGATTGCAGCCGGAGCTTCAGCGGGCTGCTGGAGAGCACCGGGGAAGGGAGAAGGCGGCGGGGGGGCGGGAGAGAATGGGTGCTGAGCCCCGACCCGGAAAGTCCGTGAGCTGCTGTGTGTCAGTAACTTATTCATCAATCAGCCGGACACAGAGCAGACCTGGCCTCTCTTTGCGGAGTGTTTGCTTTTTCACCAATTATTGCGGCCCTGCAGCTCTTTTTGTTGATACAGTAGTTCTAAAAAGTGCTAATGTTCATTTATCAGGGGGCCGAGCCCGGGACTCCCACTAGTTGTGATTCTTCCAAAAATATAAACACGAAGAGAAGGGCTAAGGCTAAAGCCCCCATTTGTTTCTAAACTGCAGTATTAAAAGTGATGCATTGTTGAAGATAAAGCGGAGATAACGCTGTCTGTCTCCAATGAATGTCTCCCCGACGCATTAATGACATTCCAAATGATAGCTCCGGCTTATCGTTCAATTAATCACTTCCACCCTCTGCAGCCGGGCCCACGTCGATCGGGAGCCGCCGTGTGACCGGGGGTCTGCGGAGAGCCCCGTCAATCCTCACCGCAGAGCCGTGTGTCCGCCGGCAGCTCTGCTCCCGGTGAACGCGGAGCTCGGAGCGGGTCGGGGTCGGACCTTCACCGGGTCGGGGCCGCTTCCCCCCCCGGGTCCACCGGGCCAAGGGGAACCTCCGGGATAGGCATTGCCTTGCGAGCGCTGGGCCTGACCTGGGAAAGGGGCATTTTGGGCCCAGGATGGAGGAAGGGAACGCTGAAGCCCCTCTTTCTCCCGTCCCGAGGGAGGTGGATCCACCAAGGCAGGCAAACCTGCGGCCGCGGGTCTGCACCAGAAGGTGGGATCGGGATCGCTTCGTTCTTTTAGTATTTATCTAACCCATCCCTATTAACTTGTAATAAAAAGGAAGCGACGAGGTAAGAAAGACCGCGTACGACAAAGTCCCGCCGTAGGGGCCCTCTCCTGAGCCCGGCTGCCGAGCCTGCCTCCACCCCCCCGGGACACTTCACCCCTTCTGCTACCGAGGAAAAATCCCCCCTGAGCATCCCCCTCGGGATGCGGTTTCCCAGGGAAGCCCGCAGAAAGCGCAGCGCCAAGGGTGAGATGGCCGCTTGGCCGTCCCCCTCCTCTCATTAAATAGCAATATTTCAGGCCTTCTCGTACACACAAATCGCTCCAATTGTCATCGCAAGATCCAGATCTGGTTCGCGAACAAACCGCTCCCAGGACACCCACGGCCAGGGGCTGCGAGCGCCGGGGCTGCTGCCGCACCGCCGAGCGGTCCCCGGAGAGCGGGACGAAAGTCACAGCACTGCCCGCACAAACATCCTTAACCAAACACCCCCGAAGGGAGCACGAGGGTGCCGAGACATAAAATCTCGGGGAGTGGGAGGGGGGGAGCCGCAGGTACGCTCAGGAGAGAGCGTCCCAGAGAGGGCAACTGCGGGCAGGTGCCCGCGTTTCCCCCCGCCCGGAGGGGTTGCTCTGTTTGCGGGAGGAGGGAGGATTTGCAAAACTCGCCCTGCGACCCCGCCACCTCCCCGAGCAGAGCCCGGCCGGGGGAACCCTCATCTCACCTCATCCCCCTAGGGCTTCTCCGCTCTGCTCCCCAGCTCCTGCCTTATCCCCACCGGGGCTCGGAGGGGACGAGCCCATCCCCGTGCCCCTCGGAGCCGGGCGGCCCTCACCGAGGAAGCCGCTAGAGGAGATTTTTTTTAAACTTATTTTTCTTTCCTTCGCCCCCCGAAGCCAGAAAGCGCCGTAACGCTCCTCCTGAAGCTGCGACTTTGCCACTAAGGGTTATTTTAGTAACAGCATTAAATTAACGAGCTCCCACTCTGTCCCGTGAACCCCGGGGCCTGCGGGCAGCCGCGCCCGCCCGGGCTGCGGAGACTCGGCCAGCACCGGGGCTCGCCCCCGGCCCAGCTGCCGGTTGCTTGGACTTGTCCCTAGGACCCCTGCATATTTTGCAACACCTTCAACCAGCAGGTTTTTGGTGGGTTTTGTTTGCAGACAGTGCTGGGTTTTTGTTAGAAAGCTTTACAAACAGGCGGGGGGGAAAACCCAACATCCATTTCCCTTTCCAAAGCCAGGCAGAGGCTGTTTAGGGGCTCTCTCCTGCCAGTTGGACCTTCAGAATATCCGTATAAACCTCAAGCACGGATTTCCCCGTGAGTGCGCTTCACACAACAGCGAACTCGCGCTTTCTGGTTCCTGCGATGGGATATTGCAGAATACTAAAACCGAAACCTCCGTTCCCTAGCTTAAAAAAAAAATAATGAAATCAGCACATATTTGGTTGATGGTTTCCTCCCGGTCTGTTTATTTAATCTGGCTGTATGATAGATGGAATCAGATAGTGGCTTTGTACACATTAGGCCGTTCTGGAGGGTTTTTTTAATGGATCAACAAACTCACAGCGGGGAAAAGCTGGATAAATACAGTGCCGCCCCTTTAAATGAGTGGGGATGTTTTTGAGATGTATTACTATATTAGGTGACATGGAACTTTGCATCTCTCATACCATCACTGCAATGTTGGCCAATAGAAAGCTAAAGTCACCCAAAAACTGCCTAGTCCCTCCTTCCCTTCCTTTATGGTCCGGTCCTACCTGCCTCCAGTGCACAAGTCAAGGCTACTCGCGGGAATGCTATGTTCCCCCTCCGGGAGCCCACGCTCCACCACTGCTCCAGGTTGGCTGCTCCTCATCTACTTTTCCATGACCCTGGGCTCCGGCCGCTGCCCCGCTCTCCTCCGCAATGTTTCCTAGCCCTGTGACAACGACACCCTTCTCGGTCAAGGATATTTTGAATCTGGAACAGCATCAGAGCGGCCTGGCCTCCATGGAGCTCTCCTCGCTATCCTCCCCCTCCTGCATGTTGGCCACCTTCAAGCAGGAGGCGTACGGCGCCGAGCCCCCGGCCCTGCCCGAGGAGCTGCCCGAGCCGCCCCCGCCCAAGGCCGCCGCCTTCCCCGGCTCCTACTTCGTTAAAAGCTACGTGGAGATGGACTCGGCCAAGGACGCCAAGGCGGACAAGAAAGGTACAACCCGCGAGTCACGGCGGTGCTGGCCGGGGCTCCCCGGTGGCCTCCGAGCTGAGAGATGGAGGGAAGGGGGAAGGGGACCCCCAGCCCGGGGCTGGGCGCTCGGCCGAGGGCGGTTTGGGCTCCCTCGGGGCGCCGGGGGACGAGGGGACAGCGCGGGGCTGCGGGCGCGCCCAGCCGCGGGACACGGGGGGGAAAGAGCAGGGGGTGAAAGCATCTTCATCCCCTCCCAGGCCCCGCAATGCGAGAGCGGGACAGACCCACCGGCTCCGGACCGGGAGACCCCCGCGGCTCCCCCGAGCGGGGCCGGGGCCACGGCCGCCGGGCTGCCAAAGCTGCGGGGTAGTGACATGCGAGGCCTCGAGCTTGTCCAGAAAACAGGGGACAAATCTTAATTTCTAATTCATTCGGCTGAGCGTACGCCCGTGGGGTTGGGGTGGGATTCAGCACAGAGGCTGCATGCGATGAGTCCGGGCTGTGGCACAGGCGGTCGCGGCTCAACTCGGTGCAAGGAGCATCCCTGTTCTCAAACAAAGACCGACGGAAAATTGTTAAAGAGGAACTTAAAGAGCGGGACAGGCCCGGTCCCGCAGGAGCCGGGGCTCGCTCACGGTGCACGCGGTTTATCGAACATTGCTTTATTTTCTTTTGCACATTTTTTCCTCCCCCTTTTTCCTTTGCCCGTTTATTGTGCTGCAGAACTGTGTTCCCTGCACAAGAGCCTGGAGCAGGAGAAAAGAGATCTGGAAGATCCCGAGCGTCCCAGACAGAGGAAAAGGAGGAAACCTCGCGTCCTCTTTTCTCAAGCCCAAGTCTACGAACTGGAGAGGAGGTTCAAGCAGCAGAAATACCTCTCAGCTCCCGAGAGAGACCATCTAGCGAACGTCCTAAAGCTCACCTCCACTCAGGTGAAAATTTGGTTCCAGAATCGAAGGTATAAATGCAAAAGGCAGAGACAGGATCAAACCCTCGAGATGGTGGGCATCCCTCCGCCCCGGCGGATAGCGGTGCCGGTGCTGGTGCGCGATGGGAAGCCCTGCCTGGGGGAGTCTTCTCCCTACAGTTCGCCGTACAATGTCAGCATTAACCCCTATAGCTACAACGCCTACCCCGCGTACACCAACTACAACAGCCCCGCCTGCAACGCCAACTACAACTGCAACTACCCCTCCGTGCAGACCATGCAGCCCTCGGCGGCCGGCAACAACTTCATGAACTTCAGCGTAGGGGACTTGAATTCGGTGCAGACGCCCATCCCGCAGGGGAACGCGGGGATCTCCACGTTGCACGGGATCCGAGCCTGGTAGAGCCTCCCCCGCACCCAGCCTGCTCCCCTCCGCGGGCCGCGGCCACCGGCGAGAGCCCGGGGCCGGGGCTGGAGGGGCTTCGGCCGCGCCTGCGAGCCGGTCTCGGGACGTTTCCAGGCTGCGGGGGGATGAGGACAGTTCAGTGCGGCATCCCGGCGGAGTTCACTAGCGCGGCGGTCACCTCCAGCGGGGAGGTCTGCGGTGTGTGGTGCGGGGCCGGGCGGGCACCGCGCAGGGGGCCACCACCCGCACCACCCGGCCCCGGCCCTTCTCGCTCTCCCTTCCACCGAGGTCTTCGCCCCGGTAATTCCCCTCCTTCCTTCCTACAAAGCAGCCAGGCGTTTTGTTTGACTTGTTCCCAACAGCAGCTACCCAAGGCACGCAACTCTCTTTTTAAACAAAATTTTTACTCTATACTGATTATTATTGAGCTCCACATTTAATTTTTGCACTTCCCGTGCGGTCCCCGCTGGCCGGCCGGTCCAGCATCTCGCCAGCGCCCAGGGCTACCCCTGCGAGGCTGCTCCCCGCAGCCCCCCAGTGCCGGGCCGGGAGCGGGGCCGCCGGCGGCTCTCGCCAGCGCACGGATGAGGACAGAAGAGCCCCCACCCCGGCAGAGGAATACCGACACTGCGACCTGCCAGGTCCCCGTAGGGTTATGCACTAAAACGTGAGTTAGTATTGAAATGCACTGTCCGCCCCGTGCCCCGCCGCCCGTTCGGACGTGTTTCCCTTTGCTGTACAAGCTGATGGAGATCAGCGAGTTGTCATTAAAGAGAGTGGCTTAACCTTGCGCGTCCCTGGCGTTCCTTGCGCGGCCCGGGCCCCCCGGTATCCCCCAGCGCCGGCAGCCCGTGCCGCGGGGGCGGTGGGTTGCGGAACCCCCGCCCCGGGGGCTCTCACCGGCAGCGTTTCCCGTTTTGCCGCCTGCAAACGGTGCTTGCATTTTAACGTCTTTCAAAATGAATTTAAATGCCGCTTTTTGAGCTCACAGCCCGGGCAGGACCGCTGTGCAGCGGCCGTGTCCCGCTGCCCCCCGCCGGTGACCTCGAGCCTCCGGGAGCTCGGGGCGAGCGGTTGGTTTCATCCCCGCACAGAAAAGCGATTCAAGGGGGTACAAACACCTCAAGGCATAAACCAAGGGGATCGGGCTCTGCCGGAGGGGAACTGCCCCCAGCGCATCCGCAAAAGGTTTCCGCAGCCCCTCCGCACTCTGTCCTTGTAGGGGAGAGGGGCAAAGGACCCCGCACCTGTCCCCAAGCTGCCCAGGGGCTCCCCACCGGCCGGCTCCTGCTCCTCCTCTGCCTCAGCCCCAGCCTCTCGGCGGCTTTTACAGTAGTCGCTATCAAATGTCAATTATTGGGAGTGAGAAACAGCAAACATTGTAATTCAGCGCAGTCAAAACATCCTCCGAGTGTCTGAGACTGTCCGGCCCGGTGACAAGGCGATTAGGGGAACCTGCAACCTCTCCTGCCTTGGCCCTATCGGCCCCATCAGTAAACAGGGATGGAGACAGGGTGGCTGTGGCCCTGGGACATAGGATGAAAGGCTGGCAGTGAATGGAAGCTGCCTGCAGCCTCCATCCCTCCTTCCCAAGGGGACCAAACTTATCGCCCATCCCCCCGAGGTAGGATTGCTCAGATAAGGAGCTCCCACCTCCTTCCTATCTCTGCAAATGGAAGAGGAGCCCTGGGTGCTGCTCACAAAGCCCCTAACACAGCGTGGAGCATAGACACCTGTCTGGGCCTCAGGGTTGGGCAAAGGCTGGCCTTCTGCCACCCCACCAGAAGAGTCTGCCTTGGGGACACCTACCCCAGAAAGGCAGGGGGACAGATGGTCTGTTATAACAAAGGAGACCAGAGCCTGCCAGCCTGAAGCAGGGACATCGGGCTGCCTGAGGCCAGTCCCACAGCTGTGCAGCCCAGGAAGAGGCTACTTCTCATTTGAAACCTCTCCAATCCTGGTATCACTGGCTGTATGATGACTTTTGACTTCTTTCCACACAGGCTTTGCATTGGAGGGACATGCAGACTTCAGCAGATGGTAGAGATCAGGTCAGCCAGAATACTCTGCTCTAAGAGCCCAAGGGTGTCTACCTTCCTGGGAATGCCAGGCAAAGAACAAAGGGGGGGGGAGGGGGGCAGGATAAAGCTGGATTTAGACTCTGCCACTGCTGGATACTGTGGGGGAGTCACAATTTGGTGCCTCAGTTTGCCCGATCTGTAAAAAGGGCACAATGCTGCCATCCCACTCCGTAATGCTGGTGTCACTGGCAGTTGGATCCTGTCACTGCAAAGCCTGGCCAGGATCAGAGCTCACAAGGAGCCCCCAGGAGACAGGACAAGTTCCGAGTTAACAAGGGGGAAAACAATAAGATTAGCTAAAACCTGAACCACTACTTTCAGAAGCTGGCCCTGAGTAGGGCCCTTTATTAAGTGGTCTACCAAGATGGACTGCACTGAGACTCCAGGAAAAAACACAGGACAAAGTAACTCCACACATCAACACAGCACTCATCTCCACATACTCCAGGCATCCTTTCCCTTCCTCAGATTTCTTAATTTCTTCAAATCTGTTTATTTTCCTCCCATAATATCTCAGAGCTACAGCTATCTGGGAATCTGACTGCCTGGTGGGATTCAGCCTGCTGTTGCTCTGCAGAGGCTGTTCTGGGCACCAGGTTTGAGTCCGATTTCCAGGACTGCACTGTGCTCATTCTCACTAGGGATAGATGTACTACAGCCCCTGCCCACACCACTGCTCACATTCTCCCGTCCTCCTCACGCTTTCCCATTCCTGTGGGAATTGCATCACAAGCAGATGCATGGCAGGATAAGACAGAGGCCTGAAACAGCAGCCGGAGCCTTGGAGCCAGTTCAGAAAGGGATTTAGGCAGAGGACACAACCGCAGCTGGCTGAGGCCAAGCGCAGTGCCGCAGCCCAGCTCTGGCAGAGGCACCAGCAGCCACAGAGCCAGGCAGGATTAGAGACTTTTCATTAGCTGGATTAAGGGGAAGTGCAAGAGAGATATACAGTAGGAATTAACCCCCAGCACACTGATTTGGGCCAAGGGTGGCTTGCTGTCTTCACATGCAGACATCCCATTGCTACTAGTCCTGCTCTTCCAGGTCTGCCTCACCTCCGGCTGCAGCTCCACAGCAAGAACAGTTTCTGCAGCCAGTACAGCCAGCAGGGTCAGGCGGTGGTAAAAGGTCTCCACAGGACTTCTGAAGGCACCAAGGCTGTTGGCACACACCACAGCACGGTGATCTGCTCTCCTGAGTCCAATCATCTCAAAGGTTTAGAAAACCTGAATGCATCAAACTTGACACATTTCTCTGCCTGAGCCTGAAGTGTTTCACCTCCAGAGAGCAATGTGAAAAGCCTGTGCTTAGAAAACATTATTCCAGATCAAAGTGCAGGATACTGGTGTGTCCCCAGGGAACCTGAAATCAGAGATCCTCTCAGTGTTTGGGGGCATGCTAAGGGGGTGTAGGAAAGAGGTTTTAATAAGATTTAGACTTGGATTTGATCTCGCTGTCCTTTCCTCAGCTTTTTTTTTTTTTTTCATTTTATTACACAGGTTGGCACTGCCATTCATTTCTCCATTTTAGACCTGGTTTTTAGAATAATTCAGTGCCCCAACTCCACCTGAGGGTGACAGGGCAAGTGCAACTCAGCACCGCTTGTCTTCTTGAGACAAACCTCACGGGGTAGGTTTATACAAACTGTTTGGAATTCACATAATTTGTACAGGAACAAGTTGTCAGCTCCAAGGGACTGATACCAAATCCCTTGCCTTTAGCTGTTTTGTAGGAACTGAAGCAGTTGTTTTTCCCAAATAACACTCTTGCAGTTCCTAAAGTGCATCTGTGGCCAGAAGTTTATTCTTTAAGTTCAAGGCGTTTTCACACAGAAAGTTCTTCTCTCGAGTCAGAAAATAAGGAGATGCCTCCTGGCAGGGATTAGCTAAATGTTTCAATGTTCCCGAGAAGCCCAGCAGAAAAACAACAGATCAACAACCCTCTCTCCCTATCCCCCTGCTCCTAATTCATCTCACTGACAACAGTTTAGATCAGTATCAGCAGTAAGTGATTTCTTGTTAATGGGGATTATTAAGAAGAATCAACACCTTTAAAATGCTACCCCACCTTGTCTCCAAAGTGAGAAAGGGACAGGCTTTCAGGCTGGAGTCTGATTTTTCGTTCCTGGGTGATTTGTTATTGACTACAACACAGACTTAAAGCTACATTTTGATGCAGAAAGAGAGGAAAGTGGAGATTTTTCCTAGCAGAAGATCAGGCACCAGCAATACATTTGTGAAAGTTAATCTATCAAGGTTTAGTAAAGTGACATGGAATAAGTTACTTGAAAATCACTGCCTGTCTCCTGCAGTCGTTTTAAACCCTGCCACTCCAGAGCATCATTCAGTAAGGAAGCTCCATTTAGTGACAAGGTCATCCTGGGAGCAGTCCATCAGCCACAGGCCTTTCCTAACCTCTCCCTAGTTCACTTCTAAACCAAAGGGAATTCTAGTATTTTTTTTCCACCAGCTTTTCCTCTCTCAAAACAACTTGCTTTATTATTTTATTACGAACTCCAACCCAGCCTCAACAGAGGTCTAATCCTTACTGCTTCCTCCACTTCATGGGAAGTGCATGGATCCTCACAGATTTTTCCTTGTAGAAGAACAAGGAAGAAGAAGAACAAGGAATCTTTAAGGATCTCAAACTCTCACTTTCCACTGCAGTCCTCAGAAAACACACAGCAAAAGCACCAGCTGAACTAGATTATTGCTGCTGCTTCCAAGTACAGTGAAGGTTGTAATGCCCTGTCTTGGCTATCAACCAGTTTTAAAACATCTCTATCATTTCTGTCACAGCACTACACAGACTTGCCCCAGACTTGGGGCTTGAAATGGCTACTAGAGCCAGATGAGTAGAAATAGGTGAGTTTCTATGAGTAAAGGAGTTACTGGAACTGAAAATCACATACAAGCCACACCAATAGTTTGGATGAATACACTAAGAGGCAGTATAAGACAGAAAAGAAACTGTTTCCCAGAACCTGAGCAAGAAAAGCTGACAGAAGCCCAGGAATAGATGAAATTCAGAAAAGCAAAGCAGGGCATTTTAAAAACAGCTCTGTGTGCTGAACAATTGATGCACTTACTCTGCTGAGACTGTAGCATGTCTGTTAAGTCATCCCTGCTTAAAATAACATTTCTTTAGTGCCAACAAAGAGGCATGAGTGAACGGCTAAACCACAGGTCTGCAAGATGGGAGATCTGGGCACTTTTCCCAGCTCCATCAGAGAGGGGCATCATGTTGGCAATTGGGTCAGCACAGGCAGACCCTCGCTCCCAGACAACTGTAAACAGGGACCATGCAAGTGCAGGGGTTCACCAACACGATTTGCAGAGATCACAATACTTGCTTAGTCTGATGTGCTGGAAAAATAAGTTGTCCAAAAGAAAAACTAACTTGCAAAGGGACAGAATCTCTTAGTGGCCAAAATAATTTTATTTCTTAGTGTTGGATAAAATTAATTGGCCTTGGGGAGACATCCTGGAGCTAAATTGCTATTTGTGGAGATGCGTAGGCTGAAGGAGAAACAAGCATGAACGACACTACTGTACAGTGGGCAAGGCTGGGAGTTAATAGGCTCAAAGAAGGGAAAAAAAGCAAGTTTGTCAAGTATTTCAAATTCTATTAGCTGCTCCGACTACTGCTTAGTCAGAAACATAACAAATATAATTTAGAAAGACATTTTAGAGTTTTAGTCCTAGAACCAACAAACCTGATTGTTGAACAAATTATTAACTTCCACAGTCAGAAATGCCTACTCTCAGAAACATTTTCTAGGTGTTCTGTATATTTGGAATAGGATTTGGTGCACTCTGCTGCCACAAGAATATTTTGTAGTTTATTTTAGCACAGCAGACATTTCCTAAATAGATTGCATTGTCCTCCAGCATAAGCTTTGAATAAGTCATGGTACTGGCTCCTAGAAATTGCCCCCAGATCCCATCTTCCTGGCCAGGATTATTTTGTACTCCTTACTATCTGTGAAAAATAAAAGCTGCTTTCAGAGCAGTCTGTGGAGGTACAGCATACAGACATGTGCACAATGCTGGCTGGCTGTCACTGAGAGAAGCTGTTAAAAAACAGGTCACAAAAAAAAAATCCAAACCCACTTCAGTCAAATAAGTATGTTCCTTATATATCTAAGTACAAAAATATTAGAACAAAGTCCTACTGCCTGCCTTCAGCAAGTCAGTTCTAATGATATTAATGAGATGATTTATGCTATTCCAAGAAAGGAAAATATAAATCTTGGTTGACTGGAGGTTTCATGTACTGCTTTATGCATTGTGCAGTGCCAGCTGTTGCTTCCCTTTCCGCCACATATCCACAGGGACAAGTCCAGATCCACCCCACAATTACACACTTCACTTTACGGGCATGGTTAATCCCACTGAAGATTCTCATACCGACACGGACAGCGTACAAGGGCTCAAAGTGGAAGTAGACAGACATGCTGACACCCAGCTACATTTCTGGCATCGTCCCATGCTGAGGCTCTAGTATCCTCTGCTATTTATTTCTGGCTATGAAGGTTAAAGGAGTTTTTATACTTGTTCTAGGTTATGGGGTACATCCGAGTTTTCCTTTCCACTTGAGTGCCTAGAAAGCAACCCATACCCTGTATTGCTGCAGGTATGGCAAGAGTCCCCATCCTACAGCCACTAAACTTACAGAGATACCACACCTAGAGCCGTGCTCAGAATGCAGGTTCCTCTCTGGCATCTCTACAGACAGCCCTTTTCAAGCAATGCCATAAAAATGCTTTACTTAACCCTAGTTCTGATGACATGAAAGCGGAATTGCTGCTATAAAAAGAGATGTTCTGCCATATCTCTCATCCAACACTCATAGGCATCCAGCGTGCCCGTCTGGGACCTCAGGATAATTTCTGCTTTTAGATGCACCAAAAAAAAAAAGAAGAAATCAGCGAGAGCTGCACCTCTGAGGGTCAGGCCTGAGGTGACTACATTTGTCTGGTTAGACACCAATTTAGAGCCCACCCTTGAGAATTTAAGCCTAAATGATTTATTATACAATGAGGCATTAGAACTGGAAACCAATTTTCTCTTTTCAGTCCTCAGAGGTAACATTACCTATAGCATTTCACTTTTATACACACAAAGATTATTTCCCTTATACCAAGATGAAAGTAAATACTTGATATTCTTCCTCACAAAAATAAAAGAGCACACAAGAGAACCACCCCCTAATGCAGCACACTAGAACAACAGGGATGGTTGTAGGTTGATTTCCAAGTATCCTCTTTGCTTTTCTTTCTTTGCTAACCACATTTCCAGTCCTATTGGCCTCAATATTGTGGCTGTGAAAAAGCTGTGCTCTGCCCCTTTGATCAGCTAGTGAAAAGCCCTTTCATGTCTTGCTGTCTTCATTACCTTACATTTTGATTGCTGGCCTTGCATGGGACAGACAGGTGGTCCAAGGTCACCAGAGGAGATGACAGATGACTTTTGGCAGTGCGTGGCCAGATTACACATGCCAAAATCAACCTGTGCAGCAGTAACCTGTCCTGCACTGGGGGATCAGCAGGGCACGAACAACACATGATGGCTACAGCCAAAGACCTATTTTAAGTCCTATTAGAAAATAATAATGAACTACACTTCTTCAGTTCTTTCAGATTAGCATTTCAAAGCACCCACACCCAAGTGTTACTTATCTGACCACCACCATCCCTACAAGCTACTGGGACCACTGTTTCACATTTTGATGAAATGACACATCTAGAAACAGAGACTTAACTCAAGTTACTTAGAAGATCAGGGAGTGTTAGCAGTGAAACCCCAAAAGTTTCACATCAAAGCTCCTGCACCAATGGCTGAGCCCTAGTGAAGATTTCTGAATAAATGAATCCATTTCTGATGCCAATCTTATTTTAAATCCCATAAAAAACACTGGGAAAATGGAAATGTTTTTCCTATTACACACCTAGAGCTTCCCTTATTTTTCCCTGGAAGAAGCCAATTCAGTGCTTTGGACCCCTGGTGTACAGGAACTTCAGTTTCACCATGGCTCTATCTACTTACACTTAGCAAGTGCATATACCAGCACTACTATGACACAGAAAGTTTCTTTTCCAATGCATGTGACTTGCTAACTTCTTGGTCATGGCAAGAGTTACATAAGGTTCATTACAAGGATAGCTATATTGGGTAGTAGGTACCATACTGCTACTTTACGTACTCAGAGAAGGGCTAAGAAATCATAAGGAGGAAGACACTTTGGACTATATCACAGAATATATCAGGCTAGATCATCTTACTTGTCCTTTTTGGCCTTAAAAACCTTTAAATGGAGCAAGTGGGCTCCCAAAGCAAAAGCTCGATACAAATACGCTTTTAAATGCCACGTAGACTCGAGTTCGAGGCCCTTTATAACACAGAGAAGCCATGATCTCAGTTCTGGTGACATAGGATGCTCTTCTGGTGAAAGTCAATACCGCTATGCTCAGCTTGTCTTGTGCATAAAGGTATTTAGGGGGTAGATTCATGCAAACCTCAGTGTACAATCAAAACAGAATAGAGAGGATATTTTGCCAAAGTCAGACACTTATTTAGTAAAATGCACCCTTAGTACACGTGCAAAATAAATTGTTTAAAGATTCTTCTCCAGGAAAGCAAATTTGGCCCTTCAAGATTTGTCTTGGAAGAGACAGATCCTGATTAACTGCAGAGTACAAGAAACTGTCTCCTTTTCTCCTCCTCCTGCCTTCCAGATGGCCATTCATTTCATTTTCGAGCAGGTTCCTTCCCTTCATGCATCTGTTCCCAACTGTGGCTAAAATCAAGACACTGGGACTCATTAGCTCTTCTTGGTCCTTTCATCCAAAAGTCAACATGACACGCTCAGGGAGCATAAATGAGAGGAGTCAAGTTTATACTGAGGTACAGGTGCCTGGGACTGGAGAGGCCATTCGAGCAATTAGTTTCCAGTTACACCATCTTGGGTTTTGTTTTGTTTTTTAGGTGAAATAACATCACACAGATTTTGCAGATTTTGGTGTGTGCCAGTTGAAGAGCATCATCCTCTTCAAAATGCATTAGCCAGATGCTTTCAAATCTAAGATCTCCTTTGAGACCATTCCGGTTTTATGAACCGAGATAGCAGCATCCTACCCACCTCCTCAGGGAAAATGAAAATATTTAGAGAAGGTTCAAAATCAGCTGAGAAAAAACAATGTGGGCCACAGGACTTAATTCTGTAATTTTATTTTTTCTTAAAACCAGAACTGATGACTTGGGAATTTTTGAGTCACTGACATTTTGTGAAAAACTTTTTTGTGGAAAAAAAATAAAAATCACTCTCGGAGAACACAGACTTGCTGTAATTACTATTTCCAGGGTGCTCTTTTTATTGCTGCAGCACACACTTGTTGCTTTGCTCAGAGTTGGTGAGATCTTGAAATTGGGAAGACCCTATTTTACTTGTAACTCTGATATTCTTTTGATGCAGAATCTCAAGATGGTCATTTAACCTCACTTGAAGAATTACAGAGGCAGAGAGTTCAGATGAGAAACAAGGGTCCTCCATTGCCTGCTGACTGCAGGCAGGCTGCAAAGACAGTCAGAAATCCCTGCTTCAGAGTGCCTGGATGGAAAAATGGATGGGGTGGGGAGTGAGTGCAGGAAAGCCTTTGCACAGAGAGGAACAGACTTTTCAAAAGAGAAAACACTTTCTGATGACCTGAGCTAAAGATAGGATGAGTGCAACCCGCATCTTTTTAAAGCGGCAGATCTCGTCTTATCACAAGTCCTCAAGGAGGGGAACAGCACTTTTGAATATGGAATTTCATAGAGCTCTTCCCTCAGACACTGGGATCACCTACAGGGCCACCATCACAGGGAATCGTCGGTCCTGCTGGGGACCTGGCTGTACCCCAAAAACATGGAAGGAAGCACCTTTCCCTGAGCCACTCTCCCTTTATCCCAGCCTTAACCCAGGTACTGCAGACAGGCGCTTCCTTTATCATTTTGACTTTTGACCTTGAGACGGATGGGGCTCTGCCCTGCCACCACCACCGTTTCCATCCAGCCCAAACTCCCTCCACCCCCCGCTATGGCAATGCTTTAAAAATATGACATCGTGGTGATAGATTTGTCAAGACCAAAGGTCAAGTTTATGTTGATCTACAGGTGTCAGAAGCGTATTGATCCAATGATTAAGGTCCCCAAGAGGTCACCATAAATTCTCAGAGGGATGAAAATACCACATAAGTTGCTTGCAGATGTTGCAGAAGTAACCAGATAAGGTAAAGCAACCGCTCACCAAGTGCTAACAGACACCGTTCGAGCAACAGGTGATGCCACAATGTTATTTTGCTGTAAGCCAGGGTGGCCCAACCTATAAAAAGGTGAAAACATCAAGCAATTCAAGCCCTTGTCAGGGCAGAATAAGGACATTCGTTTCAGCTTAAATTGGGGCATCTTTGGCTTGTGCAGGATGAGACAGCCTTTAGTACAAACACTTTGCCCCTTTTGGTCGGCACTTTCCATGCATTTCCCTGACAGTTATGAATTACACCCAACTCAATGCTTTAGTGAACATAATTATTTTAGAATAGAATAGTTGGAAGGGACCTGCAATTATCATCTAGTTCAATTGCCTGGTTTTGCAGATAGAAAACCATTACATGAGGTACAGCCACAGCAGATACGTAAAAAGAATCTCCTTGTCCTAATTTTCAGCTCCTTGGCTAATGCTGCTGCAAGTTCTCCAAAGCCTTTGACAATGTCCAGCATGCACACCATGATCCACAAAGCCAGGGACCACACAGTCCTGGCAGCAGTGGCAGCTCAGCACTTCTGTAACTTGAGCATTTAAATCCAGCAGTTATTGCAGAGCACGATGCTCAATCCCTTTATCACGTCTCCTCTCTCTGTGGCAGCCAGAGCAAGGTCTAATTTTAAAAAGCAGTGATATGGTGCTGTTGCAGTCACACACGTTACAGTGAGCTGCTGGGTATTTGAACATACATGTGCATAAGCTGTCCTGAAGTTAGGCTGTTACACAGTTGACTATATGGAATCGAGTTAAACAAAATGCAGAAAGTTAACTTACTAACTTGAAGCTCAAAAGTTAAAATAGATTACTTAAAAATTTTATTTTTAGAGTCATTTTGGGATTAATAATCTAAAGTATTTCTCTGATCTAAAGTAATTTTAATAAAAAAAACAGTTAAAATTAAAACCCAATTTTTGCCTGACTCCATTGCTTTGGAAGAATACCCTTAACATATTAAATCAAGACAACACATTTTCCTTTGTGGTATATTCTAATGACAATTAGAAATATAATGCATCTCACAGGAATCAATAAGTCCTATTGAGATAGAAGAAACTCAGTTTAACCAAAAATAATTCTGAGTATCAAACTGAAAATGAATATATTTGATTCCATTAATAATTTCTCTATAAAAATTAGAAAATTTTATTCTTACAAAGACTTTTTATGAGAGCAAAATGCTTATTATAAGAATAACGTGCAATAAAACTGAATACAATACATCTCAGCTATCACACACAGCTGTCACCGCCAAAGCACAAAGATTAATTTTAGAAATGTTCGTAGCATCTGTGTTGTAGAGTTTCAGCACTAACAGCCACTTCTAAGCAGAATAAAACATAACATGTATTTGTGCTTCCCAACTGGGGCTTTCATCTGTGCGACCTCTGGTCTGCATCACCAGCACAGGCAGGCAGCTCACACACCCAGGGCAGGTAGCACTGGAGTATTTTGCTGAATAGCACCCAAAACATCCAAGAGCATAAATAGTAATGTTTGTACCACAGCTGGTTTTGCCCACACGTGCTTGTGGACCCAATACTGGAGAAAGTTTTAAAACCACCCTTGCTACCTTTACCCATATTGAGCCCAAACATGCTGGAATTTGCCTTGTCTTTGCTCTGCTGGGGACAGCTGGGGAGGGAAGCGGTGAAATGGTTCAGAACTGGGCAGAACTTTATTTCACAGTGCTACCTAGTGGTTTCTGAAATGAATGATCAGTTCGTCAAAATGTGTTCTCCATACAGAACCTCACTGTTAAGTAAATAAAAGTGTGTATAAAATCTAAACCTTTGCCACAGCCCAAGATGGGTAGAACTATATATTTACACTGCAGGGGAAGAAGAAAACAAAAAAAAAAAAGACGGAAAAATTGCAAAAGAACATTTGCAAACTAATGCCAAGTGTTTCTGGCTGTATATCCATACACACATATATATCAACAACCCTATCCCAACCCCCTGCAGCCGTATCGGATGCTAGGACAGGCAGCACCTTTATTGGACAATCAGGATTTTTTCTCCCTCACCATTGCCAGGGATTAGCACAGAAACATGGAGCTAGTGGCATCCGCAGCCCTTCAGGGACTGTCCGTCCCCTTTTCATCCTCTCTCACAGCATCCAGATGTTAATGCCAGACTCTGTGATCAGATAAATTAAGTCCCGTTAAAAACCTGACAGGACAGACCGAGTGGCAAACCTGGCAGGATTCAGTGGACGATGCTAAACCCAAGCATGAGACACTGCCACTGGATGGGACAGTTTTCCCGTATTTAGAAAGGGGAGAATGGTACTTGCTTCCCTGGGCAATGCCTTATGATCAGCAGATGAAAGGAGTCATGTAAGTACTAAGTAGTATTAATAGTCATAGGCATAATATATACATATGAGAATAATACAGTCAAACAATACTTAACAGTTATTTCCAATAGCAACATTTGTATAATGCCATTGACACTCAACTGCTGATAAGTTGGACACACTTAAGGAATTTTAATAAGCCTTTGAAAAGGTTTAACTGATGTGAATTAAGCCTTGAGATAATTTAGACGCAGGGCTATCATTCTTCAGTTAAAAATAATTGATCCTGGATGTAAACGTCACATCTTACGCCCTAGTGTACAAAGGCAAAGAAAATGTCATTTGTCACCAGCAGTGCCTGGAGCTGACGAACGCGTTTCTGGAGAAGCCACAGCAGCTCCGAGCTGTGCCAGGGCCGTACAAGGGACCCCGTGCCTCTGTTCACCCAGGGGAACTTTTTCCTCCCACGGGGTCACAGATAAGGTACCTCACAGAATACGATTCAGATACGTTAATTAACAACACACGTGTGGTTATTACTACAACAGCACTAAACCCAGTGCCCTAGGCATTGTGGGTGAGCACAGCAAGGACTGCTAGTATCTTTTGGCTTTAATCCACAAAAATAGCTCTGCTGGCACTCTCCTCTTGGAGAGGCAGAAGCAAAGTCTTCATCTAGAGTTCAGTACTGAACATACAAGTTTTTTTTCTTTTGAAGAGGAGTATTCTATATTTACTGCTTGTTGTTCCAGGCATTATGCCTTCCCAAGTGGCAATTTCTCTCCCAGAGCTCGCTATCTTTTCTGGAATCCTCTAACAGACACAAAATGTAACATCTTTTTGACAAGGTGGTAAGACCAGAAGCTCTTGTTGAAATCTGCAAACCTAAACATCCACCCACATCTTTACAGAAATTAACTACCTTGCGGTAACGAGAATGTAAGTTCCAACTTGCTGTCTTTCAGCACAAGTATTACCCTACAAAGTGATTTACCCTTAAGTCTGTGAAAGATCAGGAACTAAATTTGGGTCAAAGTCTGCAATTATCAAAGATACTGGTGCAAAGACAAAACTATTTTAAACAAATCTGATGATAAAGAAAATGATGGGGTTTTTTCTTTTATTTTTTTTCCTCTCCGTTTTTTGGCTGGTTGGTTTTGAAGAAGCAGACAGCTCACTGGCACAAACCAGTCAGTGAAAGCCGGGAGTTGCTGGCATTAAGCTACTTGCATTTTTGCTTCAGCTATTTTCAAGTAACATCTCTGACATTTAAACAAATGGGAATAACATTGATCCTTAGCAGCATTTGCAATTTTATATCCAAATGAGAAGAAGCAAAAGCAGCAAGCTTTTAAGAGCATGGCTCAGAAAGGAATTCTTCATTGTTTAATCCAAAATATATGGCATTGATATACATATCATAGATCATTTTAATATCTAGATACACAATATATAACAATATACAGAGCAGGGGAAGGCTCGCTTCTCTTGGACACATCAAGTATTTGCTATTATCAGACACAGGACAGGGGGCCAACCAGATCAATAGACTTACTCAATATAGAAAAATCTTATCTTCCTTTCGGACTAGCTAGCTATAGTGTCAGCACCTAGATGCCACTGACAGAGTTATCTCCCATCAGCCACCACAATAACTGATCGGTAGCTGGGTGACACCTATGAAAAGCCAATAACCCAAACAGAAACATTTTTGTCCCACTATCCATTTTTAAGATAAAGGGAAACCTACCCACCCCTCCCTGGTCTTTGTGCATTTATTGGGACTATGAAATAAGGCTTTGCAGCCCATGTGGGTTTTGGTTTCAAATCTCCATTCCCGTTGCATCATGCCAAACTGAAGAACTTATGCGTACGACAAGACCAGACCCCTGAAGGGGTCAGGTCCGAAAGCGTCCCTGGATGCGATACTTAGCTATCATGCTGTTGAAAAGAAGAAAGCAAAAAGCTTTCATGTTGTTCTATATATATGTGGTTCTATCTATAGGGCCTGGTGTGCGCTGATCTCCGAGGAGACGTTCTCCCTGCCTGCCCTTTGGGCGCTTATCGCGGGACCAGAGGGACGCACGCAGCATTATCACTGGGCCAGGCTCAGAGCAGCCGAGTGGCATTTTCCTTTCATGCAGCCACCAACACCAACTGCAGGGCAAAGCGCTCCGCAGCACCGCGGCACAGCCCGCGACCCCGCCTGGCAGCCTCTAAAAGCAGGAGATAAGTGGGGTACGGCAGTCAGCTCTGATGTTGCAGCAGAAGACAAAGGTCAGGAGCGATAACATCTGATCAGTCTCACGTTGCGAGGTTAAAAATAAAAGGAAGCCCAATTGGAAGCGAGAGGCTGCAGTGGTTTGAGGTATGGCGAGATGTTGCCGCACCCCAGGGAGACACGGTCACCAGATTTGCTTCTCACAACTCCTACCAAATTATTTTTAATGACTTTGCATGGCTGCATGAGCCTCATGGTTCATCCAGCATTTTAGCAGCCAAGACATCACTTTGTGGCAGATGCGTGGCCATGGCTACTGCACCTCATTTTACAGTGGTACCCAAGGTCCACGCTGGAACCATGACATCTTCCTCAACACCACACCGGCCCAGGAAGGGCAGGCTGGGCCCTTTCTGCATACCTGGAGTAAGTGGGAATAGCCAGGGGGGTAGGATGTAACTAGGCAAAGAGAAATTGGCAATTGCAAATGCTCCAAGGTTATGATTTACACGATCAACACTTACACAATAGGCTTAAAATCATGACGGTAAAAGCAAACCCCAAAGCACAGACAAATAAAATTGAAAGTTGCTTTTTCATTAAGCATTCCATAGGGTTCATATTTAATGTGTTTGTTTGCTACTGTGAAGACCACATACCTGCTAGTGTGGAATCTGATAGTTTCAATGATCCCATGGTGCCATAATCTGGGAGTTTACTCCACATACTGCTCCTGGGACCGGCAGCCCCAGCCCATAACACAGGGCTTTAGCCTGGGCAATCAGTGCTGGCTTTGCTGCCATCAGCCAAGGGCATTTATACAGAGACACATGGACACAAATAGGTAACATTTTCCAGTGACTTTGCAGAAGTGTGAATAATTATAGCCAGTAAAGGACTTTAATGTTAACCACATGTGCTGTGTCTCTGCTGACTTGAGTGGAGATCTCCATGTACAACACACAAAGGGCCAGGACCTAAATACAAGTCAGTAAAGATTCCCAGACCCTCCCTCACACTGCAGCACTCTCTTTATGTAGAAGAGATGATTCTAAGTTGGAACATAGGAGGTTCCGGGTGAACATGAGGAAGAACTTTTTCACTGTCAGAGTGACAAAGCTCTGCAACAGGCTGCCCAGAGAGGCTGTGGAGTCTCCTTCTGAAGACATTCAAAACCCGACTGGATGCATTCCTGTGTGACCTGCTCTAGGTTGTCCTGCTCTGGCAGGGGGGTTGGACTAGATGATCTTTCAAGGTCCCTTTCAACTCCTAACATTCTGTGATTCTGCGACCGGCAGCTTGGGAGGTGTTTATTCAGTGAATATTTGATGTGAGCATGGACCTTCACAGCACACTGGGCAGCTGGAAAGATAAAGATGATACTGCTGCAGACACCACAGCATCTAGTTTTATTACTTACACAACATGAATTTAAATGATGTGATTTGAGATTTGTTTTCAGGAAGCACAGGCATTGTATTTTTTTTTCCACCAAGCTTTGAGCAACGCAGTACACAGCAGAGAAAGATAAGAAGTCTGACTTCACCTGTGAACATTTTGAGTTCAATTCACCTTCTTATTTCTTTATAGACAAAGTGACAAATCCTGCAACCATCAAATCTTGGAAAGATGACATCATCATCAACTGATCCCATTATTCCCTAACAAGCAAACCTTAATATGTACATGACTGAGAAATATTCAATATCATCATCAACCGCTGCATTAGAAGAGAGAACCAGATATGGTACTAAAACTTTAAGTATGAATACAAGCTCTTTCTGCGCCTTTTAAATTGAAATTATTTCTCAACTAATATAAAAGCACCATACTTAGAAGTACAAATAAGGACTGAATGGGGGCCGAGAGAGCTGGGGCTGTTCAGCCCAGAAGGAGAAGGCTTCTTATCAAGCAGAAGGGGATCTTATCCAACTATATAAATACCTGAAAGGAGGGTGCTCAGAGGAGGGAGCCAGGCTCTTTCCAGTGATGCCCAGTGACAGGACCAGAGGCAGTGGACACAAACTGAAATTAAGGAGGTTCCCTCTGAGCATCAGGAAACTTTTTTCTGTGAGGGTGACTGAGCACTGCAGCAGGATGCCCAGGGGGGTTGTGGAGTCTCCGTCCTTGGAGATATTCAAAAGCCACCTGGACACAGTCCTGGGAAACAGCTTCAGGTGGTCCTGCTTGAGCAGGGGCTTGGGCCAGATGACCTCTGGAGGTCCCTGCCAACTTCAACTGGTCTGCAACTCCAAGAGACACAGAAAACCAGGGAAACTGAACAAGAGCAGAGGAAACTTCCAGCCCTAATAAAAGGGTTAAGTTTTGAAGCAAGGCTCCTGTTCTCACCAGCTACCCTCAGAGAAAGAACTGCATCAATAATTGAGGGATACTTGGCATCTATACTGCAGAGCATCAGGACTGGCCCATCCTGCAGTTGCCATACTGCTCTGGTAGCACTGAGTGCATTTGGTTGTGGTACAGAGCAGCTGGTGCCTACTTGGAGAACACTTATCTCACCTTTAAGGGACAGAAACACAGCAAGTACTCAGGCACCAATTACACGAAGGGCTTGGTGCACTTTGCAGCAATATACAATCACAAAGACACCACATCTTGCTAAAATATTTGCTTAAGATTTCTCTTCTGGTGGAATCACACCATTACAAATAGGGAGGCAATGCAATGGTAAGCTGATTTCCCATACACCCCAGTTCCAAAGAAGAGCCCCACATATTTGCAGACAAGTATGCACATGTCCCCTGGATATTCTCAGCCCCCAAAGATTCCAGCCTGACTTGCCTGGCTTGCTCTGGACCACTTGGCATGTGATAGCAGCCGCGCACATTTGGCAGAGACATTTTTAGAAACTTCCAAGCTATGAATTCACCCTTCCATTTTGGTAAAGCCAGTTATGTGGAAAGCATTTCAAAAGCAGAACTTCAAATAGAGACTTAATTCCCCCTCAATTCTTAGAGGGGAGAAAAATAATAAACACTACTACACTCTTCATTTATTTTCCCACAGAGAGTTATGTGTAATATTTCTGTATTTACTGACACTATAACCAATAACGAAACAATTGTAAGTCAAATCAAATCAGTCTTTTCAGCAGTTACACCATATGTTGAAACTATTTCCAATTCTTTCCCTCGGGTCTATGTTTTACTGCAATCATTAAAATGTGACTTTCCTTACATACATTTAACTAAACATTTAGGAAGTGACCTTCATGTTGCACACTTCAGGGATGTACAGGGGAGATGTTCACAACCCCAGCTACAGCAACACAGATATCCATGTAGGAACAGAGATCAGGATCACATCTGCATCCACAGCCTGCTAACCACATGCTGGCATGCAGCTAAACATCTGACAGCGCTGTCTGGCTCCTGACACACTGAGGGTCAACTTCCAGGCCTTTTCCCCTTGTCCACAGGTGTTCAGAAAAAGCAAACTGATCTCAGTTAGGTTGAACTCCATAGGCAGGACCTGACATGGAGTCTCACAAACCAGCAAGTTCTAAACCTCTAAATCCACTGAAGCACCAGAACTGCCCCATCCTCATCCCCAAGTGGCTCCAGCTGCACAGCAAAACACCCATAGTCCTTTAAATGGCTTCAGCCCCCTTTGTTGGGAGGACACAGGTAGTTCACCTCCACTCAGCTGATGAGCAGCAGTTCATTAACCCACAGCTGCTCAATTGTTACCAGTTGCCCATCTCAGCCCCTGAACTCCAAGGCAAAGAGATTTCAGGCCCTTTTAAAGCTCATAATAGTTCCTTCCTCCTTGTTTTAAAGGAATGTTATTATTTGAAGGAAAAAGACTTTCACTGCAACTATTTTGCAACAGTCAATCCCACTATGAATTAACAATGACCACATCTGATACCTGGGAGGGAGAACAGTCCATGTAAGAACAGGAGCACTCCTGTTTGCTTTCACTTGTGTACAAACCCTCTAGCACAGCCATGAACACTTCTCCAGAGCCCTCTTTCTTTCTTCTTCTTAAGTTTGCCAAACACCTTCTGCAGTCCTGGAGCTCCTGGTCTCAGGAGGACTCCAACCCTTGGCCCTGAGGTCATGTCTGAACCCAAAAGTGCAGAGGTCATCCTCTTCTCACCAAGAAAACACTACTCTCTTGCAAATAAATCGGTGTAATGCCAGTTTTTGCCCTCCACAACACAACCTTGGCTATGCAGCATAAGCAAGACTCCAAGACACACCACCCTGCATGACTCAAGCCCCCCTTCACCTTCAGAGGTGGCCATGCAGAACAGTGGGCTGCCTAAAAGGCAGAAGATACAAATATAAATCCTCCTGTAGACACAGAAGAACTGCACAGGCCCAACTTTCCACACTCTCTGGATAAACACTACACACATCAGACAACAGAATACCAGACACAAACCACCTCCTCTTCCCAAGACACTGCTCTCGCTTGCTTATTCAGAAGACGATAAATAGAGACCTACCTTCAAGCCAGGAACAAGGTCTGGAGGTGAGGAGCCAGCCAGCCACCATATTGCAGCCTGGAGGGAGGATGTTTGAGCACACCCACGCAGCTACCCCCAGCTGTGGGCACTAAGGATTGATTAAGACACCTCACCCTGCCCAGGTGGGAGCCAAGGCACTTTCCACCAGCTTTCTCCCTGCCCCAGCACCCAACCACCAAGCCAGGGTGTCTACCAAGGCACCACCTGGGTTGGATGGCTCCAAATCTCAGAGATGGTGCTTCACCAAATCACCCTTCTTACCCCAAAGAGGAAATAAGATTTATCTTGCTGTCTCCACTGATTATTTTTTTGCAGGTCTGTGGCCCATCAGGAGCCTGGATGCTTTCTGGCTGCCTGTGGTAGGGAACAGTTCAAGTACTGAGTGCTGCTGATCGACTCGTTGTGTACCAGGGAGGATTTCTATTCCACTCTCCCAAAAGGTCCAGTTGTCCTTGATCTTTTTTCACTTATTTCCCTTGTCTCTAAGGTCTGTAAATTGACAGTCAGTTTACACAGAGCAGGTAGGTATGTTTACAAAAGGACTAGATTATATTTTTTTAATGAAATCCGGATGCAACAGAAAGCAAATGTCATAAGGAAGGTCTTTAAAAGTTAATTTTTGCCCTCAGAGTGTTCCAGCAGGTCAAGGTCTGAAAGCTAAAATTTCAGTAACAAGATGAGAACAGAGCAAAACCCAAGACATTCAGCAACAGACCTTTTATTTTCCTGCTACATTACAATCCCCATTCAGAAAAATCACCCCTTTGAAACAAACGTTACTGAGATTCTCAGTGCTGTGAGAAGGCTGCTGCTTTTTTTAAGGTTGATCTATGTTCTGACAGGAGCACGTCGCAAAGATAAACCCAGTGAAACTTCCTGCAGACAGCCACGCTGCATCGCTGCTCACAGCAGAGCTCTCTCCTCTGCTTAGTGTCCCAGTATCTCAGAGATTAGCAACAACCTATTTTTATATTGCATCCACACGAGAGAGGAAATACCGAGGCAGCTAGTGTTTGACCACCTGCAGGTACTGTGTTTCAGAGACAAGACTCTTTTCAAGCTGGCTGAAAAAATAAAGCCACACTGCTACAGCTGGCCTAGAAGCAGTAAGTAGTCCATTAAAAAAAATAATTTTGACTGCTCCAAAGTTGCATAAAATGGCACTGCACTGATGTGGAAAATGGGAACTGTTGCACAGCAATTAATCTGAAATGTATTTATAATCTAAATAATTTTAAAGTCTTAGATATTATTTCTATTTTAACACATATTTTCCAAGACTTTTTTCCATGCTTTTCCATGCTTTTATCACCCTTTGTGTGTTTGTACACATCTGTGTAGAGGGGCACAGGGATGAGTGGGCTCCAGAGAGGGCAGGAGCCTGATGCTAGAGATGAGATGTGATATGCAAGAGCCAGTATCACTGAGCTGGATGAAACTTGCTCCACCGTGGCCCCAACTTGCAGACTACACAACGCTGTCCTCGGTCAGCAGTCTGCCCATCAGAAGACTTCTTCCAAAGCAAGGCTTTCATTGCTATTAATTAAAAAGCACGCATGCATTGATTTGTGCGATGCATCTTTTCTAAGCAGAGTAATTTCTCTTGTTCAAAACCAGAACATGCACATTGTCAATTTACTTCCATCTCTGTGTAATTCTGTATCTCAGGAAAGGCTCTTAAGAAGGCTGCACTGACACACAATGAATAAATGATAGGGGAAAAGCCACATCCATTCTGTCTAGTCTGCATAGTACAGGACTTCAGGGTGAGGACACGCTCTCCACTCCCAGGCAGTAGTGCCCTCTGCGGGATGCACCAACCCGAGCGCGGAGGTTTCCAAATCCCTCCTTACTACCCCAGGAGGAATGCCTCAGGGATCAACTCTTCAGGCAGAGCCCTTGATTCTGAACTCCATTACAAACGCCAGCTTTTCTTGTTAATGTATGTAGCCACGCAATCACCACTTCAACTGTTCCCCACTCCAGTTTGGATTACCATAACCTACAGCCACTTCTGTATTTAACGAAGCTTGTAGCAGCTGCCAGCAAACGGGTAAATTGTGACTACTGAAAAGACTTAGTAAATTAATGATGATAATTGACTGGCCACCTACTCCTCTATTAAAAACTTAACTACAAAGGTAACCTAGCCTCAATTTTCACATAAACTGCAATTTGCTTGACGTATTTCTTAGGATATATGTAGCACTGCTTTTTAAAAAGGTTTACTTCTCACTGCCAAATTAAGGCAGTATTTAACCATTCTGTGAGCATGTCCTAAACAGAACATCAACTTTGCCAGCCAGCACTGAAGAAGCAATGAAACAATTTCCAGAGGGGAAGGCAACGTCGGTTTTAAAAACATTGCAGTGCAGTTTTTGGTACTTCAAAATACTACATGGAGTGGCAGGTTGGTATTTATGTTATGAAAGCAAATCAGCTCCCATTATTAAAGCACAAGAGGCAGGGAAGGTAATAATTGTAAAAGATTTTACTAACTGACAAAAGATCAACTGTATGAGCAAGAAAAACTTCCAAGCACACAGCTTGGCAATATTTTTCAAATATAAAGTACTAAGTGGAATTTTATAAAGAAAAGGAGCAAAAAGGCTTTGATTTCAACAGATTGGCAATGTAATTCTCAAACACATTGCGCAATTTAATAGCAACAAATAGAGCTCCCATTTTTCTTTGGTAAGAGTTCCCCGAGGCCAGAGGAACAGAGCCAGACTGCATGTGTGCTATGCTCCCAGAAAAACACAATCCATAAGCAACAACTGCTGTTAAGCCTTAAGCAGAATTTCTACATTGGAAGTCGTTCAGGCTCTTTCAATCCAATAGACTTTGTTTTTAAACAAAACTCAGTTTACATGGATACAATAAATAGTTTATTAATGGAATGTATGTGAGTTTCTCTCTTCCATCCTTCCTCTTCCTCTCGGCACCTTACACACAGATGTGAAAGCAGTTTCCAGTCCAAGCCAAGGACAAAAGTTAATTTCAAGGCAAAACGAAGAGAAGTTAAAAGTTAAGACTGGCACCTTTGAATGCCTAGTTCCTCGAGTGTTTGTCTGGTTCCCCAAACCTACAGGCAAACTGGTGCTTCTTCTTTCCACACCTGGATCTACCTGCTTCGTTCCAGCTCGTGTTCATTTACGCTTTTCTTCGGCAGGTCGCATGCTCCATGGGGACAGTATAAAGTCACACCTGCTCTAATGCTCTTTCAGCTATTGCAATATCCCTTTATTATTTTATTTAAAAGCCCTACCATTAGTATGCCATCTCTTTCTGATCTTTTTTAATAGTTCAGTTTATCTTTGGAATTTTACAAAAATGGAAAGAGTCTTTTTTTCAAAATATAGAGCACCGTGGCCAGGAATAAGGCAAGGGCAAGAAAGATCAGCAGCTTGTCCGTCAGTTCCCTGCGATTGTACTTTGTTATGAGCTTTCGCCCCAACTGAATTGTCCCAGACATAGACTTAAATTCTTCATTTGCTTCCAGGATGGTTCGTGAAGAATTGGCTGAAATTAAGGGGGGGTAAAAAAAAAGATAATCAGCTGGTTGAGCTTCAAAAAGACATGACAAAGGACATAAGCATGCAGCATTTGGCAATACAGACAGAGACTGTGAGATCCTTCTGAGTCAGACTGACTTATGGGTAAGACAAATGCAGACTGTGTTCTTCCAGAAGCTTTCACAACTTAGTAGTCCTGATGTGCTAAGGAACAATGCAAAGCAAAATAAGAGTTCTGAACGGTTTAAAGGCCCTATGTCCTGTTCCTGAATTTTTAATTTTTAAGTTACCATATCAAATCCAGTTCACGTATTTTGTGAACAAAGTCAGTGTTACCTGACAGCTCACTGGAAACAGAGTGAAATAAGAATGGTGTCAGAATCACCAATTTAAGAGAGAGAAATCACCATTACTGCACCAGTTCTAGCAGCAGCAGGACAGGTCAGTATTTGAATATAATAAGTGCAAAACTAAAACCATTCCCCCAAGCCAAAGCAATAAATCAGTGTGTTTCAGATGGGGTTGCAGAAAATGAAAGAGCAGCATGCTGAAGTAAGAGCTCCTTAATTATTCAGCTCAAACAGTCTAAGCAGTTTTTAATAGTTATTTTTTAAAAACATAATTATCTTTGGTTTGTTTTTTTTTTCTAGTAAAAAATCAACTAGAGGAAAAGTGTGCTGATTGGTATTAACTAAAGCAGAGTTTGAGAATATGCCAAAACAGCAAAATGGAACATTGGTCCCTTTCAACTCCTCTTTCCCTGTGAGAAAACAAACAAGCAAACAGATGCCCCAAACTCCTCAGGCTTCCTTCTTTCAATTATGAAATGAAAGCAAAAGCCCAGGAGTCTCCTTTTTTCTTACATTACAGAATACATGCCCTGTGTGCAGCAGTGAATGTTGGTATAGGAGGGCTCTGCACTGAACTGATTGATTAAAGAAAGGTCAAACTCCAGGCAATGCTGCCTGGTTCACAAAAACAGGCGTAGTAGAAATATGTCTTTAATACTTTGCAAAGCATTAGATCCCATCTTAAAGCAGCATTTTGATCCAAGTGAAAACAGAAAACTTATTTCCCATCGTTAAAGACAAATCAGAACTTCCCTGCTTCACAGCTGCATGTATCCACTCCATGTTAGGAAAGAACTTGCTCAGAAAAAAGGGAATTGGAACTACTGATTCAGAATTTGCAGCTGGGTTTTGTAAATGACCTTTGATAGTTTTTCCCTTGATGAACTCCAAGCGCTGTTCAGTTAGAAACAGGGTGAAAAAGTGTCTGCCAAACTGTCCTTTTAATGGGAGAAGAAACATGCTACTTTTGCATGGACAAACTGTGCCCAGCTGCCATCCTCAGACGGGGGCAGAAAATAAGGAGAGCAAAAGTTGTGTTATTTATCCTCATCTTTAAACTGTTCTCTCTTCTGCCCAAAAGCACAGCTAGTAAGAGGCCCAGGCAACACAGATCCAACTTCTAAATGCTTCATGAATCACCAGTTCTGACAGGTCATTTGATTTATTGTTTTAGGAGTCTCAGCCAAAGAACTGGGTGAAATCTTGGTTTCACAGTCCCTGATGCTCTGCTGACAGCGCAAATGACCTCGGGTTCAAGTCACTTGATCTCCTCGTCTCTTAGCCATCCCAGATGGAGACTGGGTAAAAAGTTTTCCAGCCATACTAAGTTTCCTCTGTGCATGGACTTGTACCTATGCTTTCATTTTCTCTGCTATTACCAAACGCATGCCACGCCAGTAGCACAGAGTAACACCAAACACACTCTTAGCCCCATGTGGACTCACAGTGCTTTCACAATTGCTTTTATGTGAAACTAAACCAAACACTCTTCATCCTGCCCCTTTTCCTTTTCATAATCATGAAACAGAACCTCCAACAAACAGCTCCAAGCAACGTACGTTATTATTCTCCGTTTCTGTCCAACTGTTAGAGGAGTTCCGTGGGACAGTCCTTTACTTATCACTGTCATATGTTCTCCTGCAGCAAAGCAGGTTCCCACTGTGCTCCACACCATGTCAATCTGCCTATCCCCATCCCAACAGAACTGGTGAAAGGTGTTTCAATCCATACCCGAACACCCAAATAACATCTGTACCTAGGGTTTGCACGGTCTCCTCACTCTGCTGGACTTGCTGTGACATCATCCTGCTAATGCCCATCAGACTCTCTGTGATGTTACTTGCACTCTCTGCTAGACTTTCCTTTGTAGTCTTCCTGAAAAAGAAAGGGAAAAAGTAAAACAGGAAGGGATGAAATTACATTTTTGGGAACTGCAGAGAAAATGCTGCTGCCAGGGAGATCAGAACAAAGCTTGGCATCAAACATCTCTGCCAATGTATAAAAGGCACAAGTAGTTTTTATTGCATGAGAAATCCAGATTATCTTCACGAAACAATAATAAAAAAAATCATCACAGAATATTGAAGTTGTGAGCCAAAACAACTGTCTCAGTGGTTCAGAATCTCACAGGGGCCCATATTTCACCATATTTCATCCATGACTGTACAACTTTACGAGCTGGTATGGAAGCACTGATAAAACTACCGCTTTTTTACCCCGGGTATCCCATTGGTTGCTTTGTGCTACTAAGTATGCAACTTTTCAACCCAGAAATTATATAAGCTTATGCCCAGTTTTGCATGTGAAAACAGTTTGCATAACGATCCATTACTTGTTTATAACCCCGACTGGAATTTATGTAAAAGATGGTCAGAAAAACTACGAAGGCTTTCCCGCTCAGCCATACTAAGGCCAAGAAAACCTGAAATTATCACAGTCCTGAACAGTTTAAATCTCCATAAAAGGTAAATGTGCTCATAAAAGAAAAGCTATGTTTCAGATGCAGTTAAGTAACTTACAAACATTACGTTACTTCCATTTAAAACCAGTGAGTACAGCAAACACTGTTTACATTACAGATTGTACAGTGGGATGGTCCAGTACCTTTGTCTTAAGGACTCCCTTCCCTGCAGCAGTTGATCTTTCTCGGAGTTGTCAATAGCAATTTTGCAAGCTAGATTTGCCTTTCTCCAAGCTGCCTGATTGCTGAAATCACAAGAGTACAATGTTGTAACATGACAGCAACACCTTGCAAGAGAAAACAAATCAATCACCACCGTAACTAAGCACCCCAGGCGGACTTCACATTGCACCACAGACTGACAATGTACTGTCCTGTCATTTCTTCTAATAAGTGTGTTGTTTGTGGAGCAAGGAAAGAAGAAAACTGTGCCAGCTGTCCAATGACATAGATGCTCACCAGGTGCAAATAACACACTGCCAAGCCACCTACGTATGTGCTCAACTGCTCAAGGGCCAGACCATGGCTAGGGGGTCAGGGCAGGAGAGAGGAAGGGAGTCCTGCCCTTTCCATCCCCGATCCTCCCTTGGTCTTGGGCAAAGCAGCATCACGTCAGCCACTGTCCTCGCAAACAGGATCCAGCAGGCGCTGTGCAGGAGTCAGCTCATCCCCGGCTACAGGAGCCCACCTGAGCATTTGTTTCTTATGCTTTTCCACTTCCCGCAGCAAGGCTTGTTTCTCCGACTCTTTATCTTGCTCCTTCGCCATCTGTTCCAGCTCCTTTAGAGCAAAGCAGAAACACGAATTCTGGTCACCACCCGCTGCCACCTGGGGCCTGCCCGGGCGGGATGGGGGGGCACCAACAACGCCCCGTCCGGGGCTCCCCGCCGGCCCTGGACCCACAGGCCGAGCGCCTCACCTGGATGCGGCCGCGGAGGTGGCGGAACTTCTCCTTCACGGCAGCGTTGAGCTCCGTGAGGGCGCTGAGAGGCCCCGGGCAGTCCCGGATGTCCTGGAACAACAGCGGCGGGGTCAGCACGGCCCGACACGGCCCCACCGGGGCTCCCCTCGGCAGGCCCTGGCAGGGGGTACCGGGTGCGGGGGAGGGCGGACATACCTGTACGGCCGCCTTGATCTCCAGGTCGAACTTGACGATCTCCTGGTTGCAGACCCGCACCGGCACGCAGGCGGCCGCCGCCATCTTGGGAAGGGAGGGGGGAGCGCGGGCCCAGCATCCGGCCCGCGGGCGGCCCCTGCCGGAGCCCGGGAGCGGCCGCCTGGCCGCTCCCGGGCTCCGGCAGGAGCCGCCCGCGGGGGCTGCTTGGCTCGTACCCCCCAGGCCCAGGCCTATGTTCACGGCCGCTGCAGAAAGCCAGCCAAAGGCGCTGGTGGTTGCAGCCCAGGTTGTCCTGATGGTCCCACCACAGAGTCACAGAAT
>VZRW01010697.1:2320860-2345841 GCA_013398125.1 Aegotheles bennettii | reverse complement strand
GTCACTCGCACAGTGAAAAAGTTTCTCCTGATATTCACATATTTCTCCAGTTTGCATCCATTGCCCCTTGTCCTATCATTGGCTATTACTGTAAAAAGCTTGGCTCCATCATCCTGCACCTCACCCTTTACATATTTGTAAACATGGATGAGGTCACCCCTCAGCCTCCTTTTCTCCAAGCTAAAGAGCCCCAGCCCACCTCAGCCCACCACTTTCCTCATAAGGGAGATGTTCCACTCCCTTAATCATCTCTGTGGCTCTGCGCTGGACTCTCTCAAGCAGTTCCCTGTCCTTGAACTGTGGGGCCCAGAACTGGACACAATACTCCAGATGTGGCCTCACCAAGGCAGAATAGAGGGGGAGGAGAACCTCTCTTGACCTACTAACCACCCCCCTTCTAATGCACCCCAGGGTGTCATTGGCCTTCTTGGCCACAAGGGTGCGAGCACTGACCCATGGGGGAAACAAGTTATTTCCTTACCCAGCTCTGATCCCTGCCAAGGGAAAGCTGCTGACAATACCAGGAGACCAAGGACGTTCAAGCCATTCTCTACCACTCCACGCATACAATGATTCAAGACAATCATTTCCTCCACAATTTTTATTTTAAATTACAAAGGATGTTGCATACATTGATGAATTTGTATCTGAATAGAAGTGCTAGGGATCAGGGGTGACAGAGTAATCAAAGTCAATAGTTTAATTGTGCCTCTTTTCAAAAAATAAAAACTGCACAACTATTAACCAACATTAAACATTGCAACTCTTAACAGATCATGCTTTTAACAAGGTAAATTTATTTTCTAACAGAGACAAGACTTTCAGTGAGTTTTTCTGAGCTCCAGTTGGAAGTTGATTATAGAATATCAAGGACAGCAATACAATCATGACCCCAAGCACAGGCAGAACAGGATGCCATGTTTTGTTTAAAATGCTTTATTTTGCCTGTCAACCACCCACATCTGCATGTACCATCAGCCTTAAGAGTTCATCCAACTGCAAATACTGAGCAATAAGTTTAACTTGGACATAATATTCTGGATAGATAGATGTTTCGAATCAGACTGTATGAATATCCATTGTGAGAAGAAAGATTAATAAAATTAAGTGCTACTACTAGGTTCTGTTTCTTAATCAGAAAATCCTGATAGGGCGGAGTGTGCTTTTGACAATACCAAATCCAACCCAGAAGTTTTCCTTACAATAGCTAGTTAACTCAAATTTGATTTAGAGAGATACCTGACTACAAAATATTCTTCAGAAAAACTCTGAACACTGACTTTCTTAATAGAAAAAAAGAAAAGAAAAGGAAAGTGATGAAAGTGTGGCTTAAAATAGCTCTGGCTCCACTTTTAGCTCCACAGCTCATTAGAAAGACAATAAATGCATAGTCAGTATTTGCTCTTGTGGAAGTTCATGAATGTCTAAGAGGCTGAGGATTATAATTCAGTGCGCACACACACCTTCTTATCATGCTAGAAGCATTGGGGGAAAAAACATGGCATATTGTGAAATGTTAATTGTGGAAAGATAGAGACATTTTTGTATGCTGCAAAGAAGACAGAACCTAAAAGTGCCATTTTTCATTAATGACATTTAAGAATCCCAAATTATATTGGGAGAATCTCAAGAGTGGTGTTTTCTCAACATACTAATGCCCTTAAAACAATTACAAGAAGAATCAGTCACTGAAGCAGTAACTGTTTGAAATGTATTTCACATGATCTGGGGTAAACAAAATAAATCTTAACTGTGTGCAAGGCTGCGTCAATAAGCCAAGACCACATCTAGCAGCACACTTAACTAGATGATTCCAACTGAAGCCTCCAACTTGAAAATAAAATCATGATTAGATGCATTCTTGGAACTCAGGTCTCAAGGCCAAATACAAATCCTGACATTCACGGTACATAACTGGGTTATGCCTCAACAGAACTTCAGGAGGACTAGCAAGCACGTTTGAGGAACAGAATTGCATTTGCTATTTCTGCCAAAGGCAACTTGTATACAACCCTTTGAAATTCTCCTGATAAAGCCTTTTAGAGCTTCAAAAAATAGCTATGTTTAAATGATTTATGGAAAAGAAAAGCACATCCAGTCTTTGTATTTTGTCACTAAGCTAACTGGTTTATTAATGAAGGCAAATACCAGATAAATATTTGGGCAGAGATGTTTTTAAAATAAAATCAAACCTGACACCACTGTATTTCAGAAGCGTCTGGTTGCTTTTAGGTTAGTTAAAAGACCCTTCATCCATTTTAGTTTTTTTGTTTGTTTTTTAAAAAAAACCCAAAACTTTTTCCTGGCCCTCTTAGTATGGAAAGAAGTCTACCTACAAAGAATTAGGAACTGAACACAGATGAGCCTGACTCTCACATCAGCTTTACAGCAATGCAACTTCATTAAATCACAATGATTTCAACTGGTATGATAAGAAAATCCAGCCCATCCACACGTAAACATAGCTTTAGTAATAAGTCTCTCTCATCCAAAAAAAAAAGTACTCGCCAAGTATCAGTAAATGTGTTCAATAAACCATAAAAGGAAGCATTAGCAAAAGGGGTTTAGGGCTAAAAAACACCCTTCGTGAGCACCCCCACATTTGCAAGGCCATTCAAAAACTGGTCTTCCATATAAATACAAAAGGACTACTATTGAGAGAAACTGAAATCAGACCTATCCAGACTTTCTTCAGGATGCTTTTATCAGTTCTGATTCAATTTCACAAGGGTTAGGTTTGAAGAGTTCAGGAGGGATGAAAAACATTTAGTTCTAGATGTACAAGTAAGGCACAATATAAAGCCACATCATCATCTGTCATGAAGGAAGTAGGAAAGGACGAGAATCATACATGGTACAGTAGAACAAGCAGTCCATCGATTCAAAGTGTGGCACCTAAGTTCAGACTGATGAGATCTCAACAAGAGCAGTTATGACAGCATGCTTTTAATATGGAAACAAATTATAGAGAATCCAGTGTATCAGAAAAAGGAAGAGCTTTTGTTTGTATTAAATCAAAAATGTGTAATTGTTTTTGGACATACGATTAAAAGTGAATATTCACAATGCCTACACTCAAAAACAAACAAAAAAAATCCAGGACTTCATTAAGATCCACATACCATGTATGAACACTGAAAATCTTTAGAGAATGGTCTTCTCTAAAGATCATCCAAAAATGCATGCCACAATTGCCAAAGAACAGAACATGTACATTTGTTGGTTTTTATACCCTTATAAGATTTTTGTTTGTGATAAGTATACACTAAATGTATATATTTTAATGACACTAGAGGAAGCAGATTGTTACTGGCATTAAAGTACAACCATTTCTAGACGGTTTAAATGCCACAGAGTCCCCTGGTTAAAATGTAAAGCTGCACAGCTTGCCTATGTCACCTTTATGATAAAGTTAAACCAGCAAAAGGTCTTATCTTTACTCTACATTTTACTGCCAGGTTTTATTTATATCAAGTATCGCTGCAGCATTCTGACCAGCCCAGAGTTAGCAGCAAGTGGCAGGAATCATATAAAACGCAGTTTCTTTTTTTTTTTTCCTTTTTTTTTTTAAACAAAGTGCTTTTCTAAGATATACATACATATAAATAGGTACAAAATAAAGTGTCAACATTAAAAAGCTCAACTATTTAAAAGCTTTAACTTAAAATAATACATAGAAAACACTGAAATGCAAGGGTATGGAATTCACTAAAGATTCAAAGTCTACTTTGAAATGCTAGACCAAAATCATATTCTGGTTTTCAGACAAAAATAAAAAGCTATAAAGTTCTATTTGCCCAGTATTTCTGAGCAGTAAAAAAGGGGCTTTTTAATACCTTGTCAGTTTAATTTGTCACAGAAGTTTTCACCTCATTGCAAAACTGCTCTCTTAATGTTTAGAAACCCTGCCTTGCCTATGCCCTGTGGATATAGCATAAGGACCTCTCCTATCCGAGCAGTGCGTTAACACCATTCATCAAAAACCCAACAGTATTCAAATTTTGGTACAGATGTGGCTTGAACTTCACAAGAGACATTCTTTGTTGGGGTTTTATGGGCCATATGCATCTCCAGAATGACTGCAACATCGGCAATAATTACTTCAGGAATACATCTGACCCACTGTGTAAAGCAGCAACCAACTCTCACCTCACCAACAAAAACACCTGAAACAAACTCACCCACATTCCACTCAGATTTTGCAAGTTTTAAGTGGGTTTACAAAGTTTTTTCCTAAATTGCCCTGGGTATTTGTTCAGTCTCTTGTAGGAAAGCCTTTCTATACAGCTCAGTAGTGGTATTTTGGCCTCCTCCTCCCTTTTGAGTTTTCCAAAATATTTAGATACAAAGTAGGCTGTGTGCACACTCGCAAGTACGTGGCAGGACTGCCACCTTCATCGGCCACTCTCACTGCACTATTATGGATTCTTTTTATAGTACAAGCTTGGATATAAAAATAATCTACTTATAAACAAAAAGGAATCACAGTACAAACAAACTTAGACAAACCAGAAATGAAGTGGAGAAATTCCCCAAAGGGAGTGGGGAGAAAGCCTTCATGGACTTTTGCATTTTTTTTTCAGCAGCTACATTTGAAAATATTTGGTATTTCTATTTTCAGTAAACAGTGTTTTGTCATCTTTAAATAGGGAGAGAGAGAACAGGGAGGAAATGGGGGGGTGGGAAGGGGGAGGTCCATGAAACCAGAGAATGATCTTGCCTTGAGATAAAGGACTTTCTCATCAAAGGCTAAAGCTTTTAATCTGTACATTAACACTGACTACAAAGCCAACTCTTATTAGCAGAAGAGCAAATAAGAACTGTGTGTTAATATTCCTCAATCATAGAAACTACTGAATTAACAAGAATAAGTCACATATAAGTTTGAAGAAGCTAGTTTCGAAATACCTGTACAAAAATATAAAAGTCTATAAATTTTTTTTTGTTTTGTTTGAAGCCTGTGTTGATCCTTGGAAACATCACATGCATAATAATACATCAACTGGAAAAGTGGCAACTAAGGAATTAGATATTTGTAGCTCTTTTTTCTCTTTACATATATACATATTACAATAAAAATAATTTTATTTTGGTTGTTTGGTGGAAGTATACTACAACAAGCTAAATACTTTTCTTTAAATTCTCAAAGTTGAAAACTATTTTACCAATAGCTTACTAAAATCCAAATATATTAAAATCTCCTACAGTAAGTGCAGAGAAAAAAGATTTAAAGACTCCGAGACGGCCACCAACTTATCTACCATGGAAGCGAACTACAAGAACAGCAAAATAATATTGTTATGTATGAATGCTCCTTCTGTAGATAATTGGACCCAAACAAAAAAATTCACAGTTCAGTAAGATCCCTAACCCTGACCTTTAATTTTTTTTCTTTTTTTCATTTGTTTTTACATTCAGTACAGTATCATATAAGCTGTGCAAAACTTTACTTAGACTGGCAGTTCGCCATATCAGTTGCATTTGTCTTTGGTACAAAAATAAACAATCGCATTAATGTGCAAGTATTTGTTTTCTTCCGGCCAAAGTACCGAAATTGAGTTTTCTAGAGCCATCTTTTATACAATACATAGACTCTGTGGCATATATCTACATTTTCAACATATTCCTATATACATTCAAAAATTTTAAGAGCTGGAACAAATACATTAAAACCTATAATCTTACCATCTATACATCCTGTTTTTTCCCCTCAGGGTTTTCTTCATACTAAACTTTACCAGCTTATACTGATAGCTCTCCCCCCAAAATACAAGGCACAAAGAATATACTTTTTTTCTCTTGCTTGCACAGACATTTAAATACTATATTAAGCTCAGAAAATTAAAGTCCTATATGGCACACTAGCTCTAATGCCACGTGTGCTATGTGCAAGTTAATGGTTGCAAAGAAAGCTTACTGGTTTTTAAGAAGAACAAAAGAAAATCCAATTATTATTAAAAAAAAAAAACCAAAAAAACACACAACAAAAAACTCTCTAAACTGACATGTTTACAAAAAAAAAAACTCCACAAAAAAAAAGCTTCCTCTTATTTTACTTGGAGCATAAACCTGTCACAACGTCTGGCATATGCTAAAAATTTTTACTAGCAAAACCATGGTTTTGCTTCTAAAGCAAAAGTGATATATTCTGGTCCTAGATAAATTTAAAAAGAATCTTCATCTCTGTATTTAAGCTTAAAGCAGGTTCGAAACTATCTGGTTTATGCTCCAAAAATGCTATTAAGCATTTTATGTCATGCTTTGATTTGTTTTACTACGTTGTTATTTAAAACCAATGGAACCTAATTTCAAGTGTTTACATAATGCTCAACTGACATGCAGACCAGAATGCAATTTACAATGAAGTACTTGACAACACAGGTAGAATCTGACCAATGAGAACAGCTGACATCAGGGTCTTAAACTTTTGACATTGGTATTCGTAGCCCTACAAGGCCACCAGTGGGGTCTCCTTCTGCAGTCTTCTCTAAAACTTGATTCACAAATTCTGATGTCTGGCCGGCTACAGGTAGCCCTAAAAGGGAGGGTAAGAAAGTGTCCTGTAAGGTTACTACTCATTGCACGTGTTTGTATGTTCCTGTAAGTAATACAAAGCCAATGAATGCTTTGGTTAGTAATCAACCAGAAAGCACAGACAACTGACATTAGGAAGCACTTCTTTCTCTTCTCTATTCCAGCAATTGTTTGCAATCTAACATATCACAGATTAAATGTCTCTTCACATACATGCAAATACATTAAGTTTACTGCTTACCAAGAGTGTCTTTAATAAGCACGTTCAACTTTTGTTCCATGTTGACTCCCCTATCATCCTTAGGTACCTGTACCCGATTAACTATTTCTTGTTTAATGGAGTTGATCACAAACAGTAAGTTATCTGCAAAGAAAAAAAAACCTGCATTAGATTTACAGCGCACTCCCCTTGGAGCAAAAGAGATCCACAACTCTCTACACACTGTTATCTGTAAGTGTTAAAGGTGTCACATCACACTTACTGTGAGATACAGATGTAATAGTTTACATCTGTAAACATTTAAAAAACTATTTACGTTACATGCATACGCTTACATAATTTACATCTCTAAAGTAGCTCAACACTGCAGGTAACCCAATTTACAGACACTTTATGGAGTGGACTGTTTTCGTACCAACAAAATTGTTGGGTCTGTACAACCCTGTTTCTCTATAAACTGCCAGGTATGACCCAGGTTACATGATGGTGCAAAACACAGACTCATCTGAACAAAACAAAAATTAAGATGTGAAGAGTTGTATTTACCATATTCCGTGTTGAGACCCCAGAGTTTTACTTTATTGGCTTCATACTGGGCTTTCTTTTTTAGTCTACAAGCCCTATAGTAAGAAGAGGGGAGAATTAGAACACTAACAGAAATTCCAGAATACTAAGATCATCTGTTTGTTTGCCACACAAATTTATCAACAAATACTGCCAGTGCTGTGACGTACAAACCATCTATCTACTCACTCACCTTCACTGAAAGCTCTCTGCTACCTAGATTTGCTTACATTTCACACCTGTGGATTTTATCACTCTATCAATCATTTGCCCTGAAGCTAAGTAAGCCAACTTCCAGTGGAAATACATAGTTATCTAGTGAACAGGCAATCTACATCTCCAAAGTGCCAGTTGCCCTGCTTTTTGATAAACGGGTAATTAGCCCGTTGCAGGAACTACCACCACGAAGCAGGATCACCTGAGGCAAAAATTTGTTAGATTTTAATCATACAGTTGTAGTAATCCAAATTTACTCATCCATGTAGTGTTATCTACTATATACCTGGAAGCCAGCTTGTTCTTTTCTTTTCTTGACCTTGGTCTGGCAGTTAAGGGAAGCTCACTGACTGGCGTCAGGTCACTGATCACCTTATTCAGCTTCCTCAGCTCATTACCAATCTGTAAAAGTTTTCTGGGGTTGGGAGTCAAGTCTTCTACATCAGTCCTCCGTGACTTCTTCGCTGCGTATTTTCCTGTTTTAAATATGCAGAAAATTGGGTTGGGAAGTGACACAATACGTACACAAACCTGTGAAAAAATGTTCTTAAATACGTATTTTTTTTGGTGCAGTTTAAGTTCCTTTGTTCATTATCAGAGAATGGACTGGAATCATGTTATCCCTACGGCCTTTCACAATAGAAAGAGCATTTCCAGACAAACTGCTCTGTACAATTCATATTATATCCAGATCAGATAAGAACAAATACTGCTGGCCAGGCTACTGGGTGTGATAGACAGTATGCACACAACTGTGCTGAAGAATGTATGCCGCAAGTTCAAACCCAGTTGTTTTGCCCCAGCTGTAACTTGCTAACTCATGTGTTCAGCAAATATATCCTCTTGCACACTCAAGTTAATTAAATTCCTAAATAATCTTATTGCTAAAGTTCTGCATTAAGAAAGGGTGTTGAGGCCTGGTACTGAAATGATTTTCAGTTATATTGAGCTCGAATGATTCACATAAAGGCTAGTTAACCCCTTTTATGTGTATCTGAAACTACTTAAGACTTAGTTTTCCTGAGGAAATACACGTATTCCAGACAAAATCTTTATTGTTTAAAATTCTCTGCCACTGCTGTCTTCTTCTAGATTTCTATTAAAAATGCCAGTTGTTACAGACACTTGCATGAAAATGTTAATAAAACTATCAAAACCTGCTCCAAAAATACTTAATAGAGAGCTGATAATTTAGCATTATTTATCTGAGGTAGTAGATGACCTTGGTACATTTCTGTATATGAAAACAGAAAAATCCTGCATGTGTTGTTTTCTGTAGCTTCTGGATGCTAAGTAGTGTTTGATTCTACAAATCCCTTGCGTACGCACCTGACTTAAGGTCACTTGCTCCTCCAAGTGTCTTGTGGGACTGAGTCCTCAAGGCATGTTTGGTTATTTATTGTTTAATAACAAGTATAGATATAAGCCTTCATAAGAAGGAGCAGTGATAGGGACTTTAGGTACTGATATTTCATTACAGATAAATAAGCATATAAAACCCAAGAGATGAAAAAAACCAAACATTTTCTTCCCTACAAGTAGCAACAACAACAAAATCTTTTGGTTTAGCAGAAAGTCAACTGCCACGTTAAAGACAGTAATTTTCAACTGTAAGGGAACGTTAACATCACAACCAGGGAAGCTGGTTTGATTTTCTACTTCAAGGCCAAAACCAATGGGAGCAGCTTACCAAACAGGTCCTGTAACAAGAAAACAAACATTACTCCTAAGAGTGGTTTGTGTTCTGGGTGGTGTTAGTTATGTGTGCGGTACAGCAAATTGCTCATCAAGATGTTATGGGAATAAAACACAGTTATGAGACCAATAATTAAGTTTCTAAGAGGGTGTTTTAAAGAAATCATTTATTCACAGAAGAGTAACAGCTTCACTGTGCTGCATTCACATAGGTGGGAGAAACAAGGAGGAAGGAGCAAAATGAGACAGTTATGCCGTATTGCTTGTCCCTTAGTTCATACTCCAGTTAACGTGAACTTTGCATCTCAGATCACTTCCAGCTTACTTCCAACACAAGCAAAACTGAAACTAACTACGAGGAGTAAATACCAGTCAAGTGACCCATCCAGTATGTTTACAGTATGGCACTGAGAGGATTTCGAACTCTTGGGGTTTCCAGTGAAAGCCCTTGGAAATTACAATTCCCAATTCATCCACCTTCCTCTGGAAGAAACCACACTGAAAGTTACTACTGTATGTTCACTGTGCCTTCCTGGGACACTGTGCACAACTCTGCTAATTGAGCACAGACTCTCAGTGTTTTAATGATTGATTTTCACGACCAAAACACAACTTCTCAGCACTTGAAAGTATGGGAGTTTGGCTACTGAAGGCATCAAAAAGAAACACATTCATTTGTAACCAGGACTCTAATTCTTACCATGATGGAGACCATTCTTCTGATACATGTTACTTGGTAACGTGTCTCGATTCCACTCGGATGGCCTCAGCATTCTTTCCTGTTGTGATGGTGTTAGTTGCTCGCTGTACTCCCAGAAGTATCTTCGTTTGCCTCTTTTCCGAGAGGATATTGCAGTAATTTCTTTTAAATCCTCCACAGAATCATTTTCATACCCTAAAAGGATGCATTGCATTGTTTATATAACATTCACAAAACTGTTCCTAGACCTTTTAACAGTGGACTGAGTCTTCAAATTAAGAGCAAAACCAGAGATGAGGCCTATTTTACATTATCTAGTAAGACTTGGTTTTCAGCATCAACTACTACTGGGTACTTGCCTTAAATCCAGGGATAGACATTGAGCTAGTGATGGTGCTTCATTAGTTGAAAACAGACAAATTATTTCTGTATTGAAAGCCCCTTTATGTTCCTGGCCCCTGAAGCTCTATTGCATTCCTCCCCCACAACTCCACCACTGCAGAGTACAGAAAACAGCTGCTGAAGCGTGTTCCTCCATCCTTACAATTTTCTTCATGAATTTGCAGGAACATAATCCTAACTCTCCTCCACATTTCAATTAATCTCAAAAAAAATAATAATTAAAAAGCATGGAAAAAGCAGCAGGTAATAAAAGATGGATTAGCAAAAGACTAATAGAGAAAACAAAATTATACAAGCATAGAATATTCTGAGTTAGAAGGGACCCGATTAAGATCAAGTCCAACTCCTGCTTTTCCTTGAGTTTGATTACCTCTGGGGAATAAATCAAACCACCCATCTCTATTAGATTAGAGGAAGGGGGCTCTGTTATCAGGTCAATGACCAAACACCCGTAAGAAAAGACCATCTAAATTGAAGGGATCTGAAGGGACACAAGCTATTCAATCTTTTTCTCACCTCTTTGGTGGAATGAAAAGAAACAATCCACAGTAAAGCTGCACTCTCTTCTAGAGGTATATTATGATGCACTTGATATTATGAACTGTTCATGAAGTAAGCTGTGATGCCACTACCCACACTGCATAAATATTTATACCATAATTATATAAACACAAACCACAGCTTTTAAAATCCTACATATGCTTTGCAAAATAAAGACAACCTATACTAAGCTTAAAAAAACCCAAACCACTGCATCACCTTTTATACTAAACTGCTATATAGTTTACATTTGCTTAAAAAAGAATGCATTTCAAAACATCACACACACTGAAGCAGCTTAAAGAAAAGCCAGCCACTAAAAGGACTGCAAGTTTAGCAAGCCTTGACTCCGTATGCTTGAGCTCTGCTTCATCTTTTAACAGAAGCACAAAGAACGCTTTCTTCTTTTTTAAAACAGTCCATTCAATTAGTCTGTTTGCACTTGAAAAATCAGTTTAAAGAGGAAAAACAAACTTTCTTGCTTTGGTCTGACTCTCATCTAATAACCCAAAGTATGAATAAAAGTTAGGTAGGCAGAAGGATGGAATCAGTCCTAAAGTTCTGTTTCTGTTAATTTCATCAACTCAATTTACTTTGATTCTCTAGTTTATTAAAAAGACAATACTTTAAATGCAAATCAGACAATGAAACATGATTTATAAAACATTTCTTCTTGTATAGCCAAGACTATTCTGACACTTTACATGATATATATTTTCAAATACCATAAATATTTTTAACTGTACTTCCATATTACCCAAATTATCAAAATACTCTTAAAAAACCCCACTTACTTTCCACTTGAAAAAAATCTATCAAGCCATGTAACTTATTATATAGATATGCATAAATTCAGCCCATCTTCATGATAACACAGAATTAAGCTAACCGATGAAAACAAATGTCTTTAAGAGCTGATGTGTACAAATGTACAACAAGGTTAAGTGCAAGACTTCCTGTTTGTTTATTTAAACTATAATTAAGTTAGCAACTTAAATTATGTTGACTTAATGCATCCTGCCTTGCAACTCTAACATCGACCTGGTATCCTTTTAAAGTTACACAGAATAATCTCGTGCACAATGTCCTAATCTAGTCTGTGACACAGAGTAGTGCAGCAAATCTGTTTTGCTTTTCTGCACTGTATTTCTATTGCTCGAATTCTCCTTTTAGCAAAGCCCATCTAGCAGTCTCACTTTCTTTGGTGGACTTCTAAGAAATATGAAAGGGTTCTTGTATTTGCCTTCCAAGCCCTTTGTAAGTCGCTCCTAAAAACCTTTGTTCACATCCCTTACTATGGTTTTAGGTTCAAAATGAGTAAAACAGAGAACAGGATAGACGTGACTTCTGCATCCTACCAAATTAAAAGCAAAAATAGCCCCACCAAGACAAAACCAGAAAAGCCCTTCTCTTTACCATTTAATTGTACTGACTTCTGTCAAACCACTTGGGAGTCTTTTTTCCTCAGCTGATGGTCCAGGTGCTCAGAACAGACACAATGCAACTTCCTTAAACAATCTCCATGTCCCTACAAGCACTTCTCCCTTTCAGCTACTTCTTCTCCAGTACTACTGAAACATGGATCAGTTGTTGTATCTCCCGTTTCTGGAATCTCTTGACTACTTGATGGGAGAAGCAGTCACTTACGAACATTTCTATCAAATGAGATAGGTAAAATATACCAGTAATGGCAAAAAAGCTAAAGTGCTAGAAAAGGTCTGGGCTGGTAATTCCCATAATAGATTACCTTTGCAGGTGACCAAAATTACAAAATCTGTATCATGGTGACAATAAAAACACTGTTTCCCAAACTTGCCTGACAGCCAGTCACATTTTTAGATATTCCTCCAAGTTCCTGAAGTTCAGTATACCCAAGTGTTTCCTCAGACAACACTAATGCTTTAGGAAAGCATTCATGCACTCCAAAAACATACGTGAAGAATAAACAAAAGCAAACGGTATACAATACATCAGAGGGTCAGCAATAACTAAAAAGTTTTTGTGCTTTCAGTAAATTACATTTTCACTCTAAATTTATCAACTGATTTTGGTTTCAGTGCTATTAAATCTTCCTGTGCCATGCCTATTTTTAGAAACTTTATCCACAGTATTTACCTTTACTCCAAAGGTAAAAAAGCAACACAAGTACAAGAGTGACATAATAAAAACATCTGGAGACATTACCTTCTAATATAATCAAAACACATGGTGGAGCTTTTAATATCACCATACTTGGGAATGAATGGCTTAATTCACTTAAAGTTCTAGCAAGCTTGCATAAGCCAAGTTCCTCAGTTACTGTACTGCACAATGTAGTTGTATTTAGAAGGCAAGAGCAATAGCTTGTCAGGAAAATTTGACCAAACAGCAAATAGTTAAGGTAATTCCACCATGTGAAACCCCAGCAGTTTAATATGACATCTCCTTTTCAAGGTTACCAGGCTTTCTGTGCAACATGCCTCTGTGGGCTGCAAAGCACTGTGCAGCACGGCAATCATTCAGAGCTGTAATAGCTACTCAAAGCCCCAGAAAGCAGAGGGAGTTCGTTCAGAAGAAGGGAGGAAGAGGTTTTAAAATGCTAATAAAAATGTGCTATGTACATGTAAAAGTAACATAAAGGGCATAATGCTTAACAAGTTTAATGCCAACTCAGGAAATCTGCTCAGAAAATAATTTAATTGAGAGTTCATTATGACAAACACTGACAAGCTTTAGGGAAGCTGCTGTTTTTATAAAGGCAAAATTTCAGCAGCTCTCCCCCCGAAGTCACGTATTGCCAAATGTCTGAATGCCTCAATTCTTATACTCTACTACAAAGCATTTTTAAAATGTGAATGCTATAATACTTTCTACAATGAAACTAATACTTGGTTACAGTCCTGTCCCTTTCCCTTCAGATTTTATTTTTACACAACGTTACCGCTTTGTTACCTTCTAGATGAAGGTTAGTTCTTATTTCTGTTGTTAAGGCTCCATTTCTACATGCAGAAGAGAGGAATTCAGTATCCTTTGAAGACCCACTAAGTGTTACTGCTGAAAACCACCAAGAAATGGTTCTGTTAGTTTCAGTGATAGGTATTCTTTGGGTTCTGTGGAAAACTGTATTTACAGTAGGACTTAATAATTATGAAATTATTTCATCAGGCTATGATTTCATACCAGCTATGAAGAGATACAACTCTGGGTAAATTCAAAGCAGCAGCCTACTGAAGCACTAGAAAGATCTGCACATCCTATCATCAAGCCACAAAAAAAGAAGACAACAATTGCGGGTAGTTGTTCTATGACCTTAGGCTACAAGCTGGGTTTCCTGCATGCTCTGTTACTATTTTTGTTGCACGACCACGGTTTATGCAGGTTTTTTGTGAAACAGGGCAATAGAGACCTTGTATAGTTCTCATTAATTACATTTTGCAAAGCACTTAGTAAGTCTGGGATGAAGGTTTGTAATTTAAGATCAGTGTTGCCCATCTGTAACCATAGAGCATTCAAAAGCATTCTTTCCCACTTGGCAGACAAATCCATCAACCTCCATGTTAACAAAGCCCAACATTGCTGGTACCTGGTTCTGAGAAAGTATCGCTGATGTCGTCATCTTTATCATCCTCATAATCCTCTTCCTCATCATCGTTTTCAGACAGCTCGTGCTCGCTGCCGAATCCTTCATCATGGTCCTCATCTTCAATGTCATCCTCATCATCCTCATCTTCCTCGGGGTCTCCTTTGGCTGACTGTTCACCCAAACTGTCTGTTACAAAAAGAGAATAGTTGTGCTCTTCTTTCTTCTGCGAAGAATCTGATGCTGATGTGCTGGCAGAAAGACTGCTTTCCCCCACAATAAGCCCTGGGGTTTCCTGGGGTGGACTGAGGAGCAGTTCTTGAGTCTCTTTAAAAGGCAAAACAGGAGGCGTACTGTGATTATGCGGGGACTCTATTCCTTTTCTTTCTTGTCTCTTTGCTACAGCACCACAATAGCAGGTGTTTTCCTTTGCTGCATCAGCATGTGTCTGGCTCAGCACTGGTCTGCTCTGTGGTAAAGGATTGATCTTTACTTTTGCCTTTTTAACATAGTCTTTACATTCAACGTGAATGTTCACCTTTTCATTATTGTACACATTGGTCTTCACCACGATTTGTGTACTGGAAGCAGGCTGAGTTGCAGGTTTGCTTGCCTTCTGAACATAGTCTGACAAAGGTGCCTCAGCCTGAACATTCTTGGAGGAACAGACTGGGGCTGCTGCTCTGGTTGCAATTTTTTTTCCAGGTAACAAAGAATTTAAAGGGTTTTGTTTTACACTGAAGAGCAAATCAGGGTAATAGAGTGAGTCAGAAACAGGTTGGGAGTCCTCGCTGTTAAGCTGAGCCAGTGTTGGTGTTTTGCTTATCACCTCTTCATCTTGGTATGGGCTTGAAAAGTCATCGAGGCCCAGGTAATCCACCTCTTTTGTTCCCCAGATGTCACAGCTGGTTAATTTAGTGTACTTAGTTAAGTCTTCACAGTAGGTGTCCCACTGCTCCCACTTTGAGGTGAGAGCAGCTTCTTTGTCCAGGATGTCCGTAAAAGACTCCAAGTTCTCAAGGTCTTTGCAGTCCTCCATTGAAAGTAAGTTGTCTCTGGAGCTTTGCTGATAGTCCATTTCTCTGTCCTGTGCATAATAAGGCAAGTTAAAAATTAATTTAAAAAGGTATCAATCTCTGTCTTCTACTTAATCTAGTACAGTGAACTTAATTCCAGTGAAGAGTTAAAGGACTAATAACATATAAGGATAACTCAACTTCCAACCAAAAGCTTCTTTTGAGAGTCAGAATGAAGTCCAGCTTCCACGCTTTAGCAGCAGATCTGTCTGAGGAGATTGCTAAGGATACAAGTCAAATGCTGCTGGATTCTTTTTCTGCTGTTGCAAATTCATCTGGTCCTCAGGAACTAGACCAGTACCAATATCCAGGTATTTAAAATATGAAAGACATTGCAGACAGGCTGTTCTAGTCTCTCCTAACCTAGGTCAATCTTTGCTGTGTGCTTAACAGAATACGCTCAAGTTTACCTGTCCCTGGAAAATCTCATTCAAACACGATCAATTAATGACAAGCTACCTCTCTCCTTTGATGCCAGGAAAAAAACCCACAAAACCAACAAAAAACCAAGCAGCTAGCATAAGGTACTCATGAGTCAACTTTTGTGTTGCTTCCCCTGCATTCACAGCCTGGGTGAAGTAGCATATAAGCTGCTCTTGCAGAAAAGATTGTGAGGAAGAGTCTCAAGCACCATTACATAATGCAAACACAGCTCTGTTTGAGACTCGTGTATCAAGCCTCTCCTGACGGCCAGCTTTAACAAGCGTCTATTGAGGAAGCATCACATTTGCTGGACAAGCAGTTAGGCTCTCCGCTAATCAGCAGCTAGCAGTAATGAATAATCTCCTAGCATTCCTGAACAAATACCCCTTTATTAGTACATGAACTCAGGGTATTAATCAAGGAGAGGAAGTTATGTACACACACAGAAAGATGACCTACCAGTTCATACATGAAGTCTGGATCTGAACTGCTTGCCAAGAGATCCGTGCTCATCAGAGTCTGCTCTGAAAACACATGGCTCCGAAAGGCATCCCCAAAAGGAGGGTCCATTCCACTCACACTGGGCTACAACAAAATTGATACTGACATTTGAAGCATGCTATGAAAAGGCACATTCTTCTCTTCAACAAAACATAAGAGTTTTGCCGCTTCATCCAAGTCTCTGAACTTGTGCTATACTTGCATCTGGGAGGTTTTTACCTACACAGATAAGCATGTCATTTCTCAGAGCAAGAAAATGCTTTGAGAGCAGCTAACAACATGCAGCTTTTCAATCAAAGGACACATTTGTATTCATCATATAGCTGCAAGAGTATTGCTCATTCATTCTTTCTTGTTGGTTTGAAATTCTCACGTGTTTGCCAAGTTTAGGGATATGTTAGCATTTGTAGAAGAGGAGAGCAGGAACTGGCAAGATCTCCGACTATCAATAGGCACTACACGCTTGCAGGGCCTTCACCCTAATACAGACTGTTTTGTACTAAAGCTGTGTTGACTGTTTTTCAGAACCATTAGAACTCCTAAAACTTCCACCTGAGATTGTAACAAAATCAGAATTATTACAACTAAATTAAGAGTGTTATATCTCTTGAGAATTAAGTGCAACTTTGCAAAGAAACATTATGCAGGATGACTGGGCATGCAGGGAATGGGCAGCAAGGCTTTCTGCTACATTTAATTCCAGACCTCTGTTTCTCCACTAGACACACTCACCCCGAGGGCTGGGAAGGGAGAAACACTGTACTGCTGAAAGTCATTCAGTGTGCTGATGTGTGAATCACTGCAATAATAAAAGGCTGCTCTCCAGGCATCCACCCTCAAGACAACTTTGCTGAATCTTGCTGTGTGAACAAATACAGTACCAAGAGCAGCAACATAGCTTCCACCACAGACACTACAGGGACCCTAAAAATACACACCACTTAATCTCTTATAAATTCTCCCTGCTAACTCCAGTCAAATTTGCTCTTAAACTTGCTCTTTTTCTTTTCCCTTTGGTAAAATAAGGAGGCAAAATTATTTACAGAAGCAAATAAAATCGTAACAGAGTTACCTGAGGCATTTCCAAGCCCAGATTCCCCAAATCCAATTCCAAACTTCTTGTTTTATTCACTTGTAGATTCCTTTCCAGCTTTACTTCAGTCTCAGTGTGCTTACACAATCCATGCAATTAAATTTTTCCTTAAGATAACTTCAGTTCACCCTGATGGAGCTCTTCTATTTGTAGACTTCTGTATAGAATAAACACAGCAAACCCCCAAGGAAGTAAATAATCTTTCACCAAAAAGGTAGTGCTTAAAAAACAGCCAAAGTGAAGTAAAGAAAAAAATTTCTCCTGAAAAGTGATTATTTTTCATGCTGAAATGTATAGCAATTTTCTTCCCCTGCCATGTTTCATTGAATGAAAAGCCACAGATGCTACAGAACAGAGTCCCTGCAAAAACTTTTTTGGCTGAGTTACATTTTGTTGCCTTTTTTCTTCACTACCAAGATCACAAACCCTATAGACATATGAAAAGAAAAACCTGCTTAAATGGAAATAATGACTAGCATACTGCTGGGTATACAAGAGAGGAACAATCTTTATGACTAATATAACAGAGCCAATAAACTCTAAAAATGTTTCAGGCAAATGTCTCAAAATACTGACTTCAGAATAGGCAGCAACACTGCTTCAGTGATATCTCCTCCTTTTCTTAAGAGATTAATCCATTCAGCATCAGATAAGATTATATCAATCACTCACACAGCAACATCTAGTGGTGGAGGGATCACAGCAAGCGTGCTCATCATCAGCCCTAGAGGAAGGGGAGAGCCAGATTTCCCCAACAGAACAAATTAAAAATTGTGTCAAATTCAGAACTGCCCAATAAAATACCTTCTCTACTGATTTCAAGTAAGGCACATCCTGAAAACGGTCCAATTTATCTGTTAGTAATTTTATGAGTTCAGTAGTTTCTACAGACCTGCTGTGACTTCAGGTGTGTATGTAAAGACTTTTCTGAGCCTCGTATCCTGCTTAATCCTGCACTTTTTAACAACATAAGGAAAAACTAAACTGTAGGCACCTTAGCACGAATATCACAACTAAAGCTACACTAAAAGTATGACAAAACACTCATAAAATAAGTAACAGGAAGAAGAAAGAACAATGTTGTACCAAAAACAATAGTTAAAAAAATCATCTATGGTATCAAACCTCAGTATCTAATATAACTATGTTGTCTTCAGGGATGCTGCTTTCTCACTGTCTTGCTTGCCTGCAAGATCCCTATCCTTATATAAAAAGTCCCTTTAGCAAAAAAGCAGCATTAGAGGAGCATAATCAAAAACCTGAACCATCGTACTTGAACAGTTTTTCAGCATTCCCAGTTAAAATAGATTTGTTTCTTTGAGCAGAATTCTTCACCCAGCACTGCTCCTAAGTCAGACTGATGCAATCTGTCCGGGCTATCTTTATTCACTTCTTTTGAAAAACAAATAATAAAGTAAAAATGTTCTTCTACAGCAGAGCTACGCTCAGTGCCTTCCTCCCACCAGCACATGACAGCATCCTGGCGATTATTCCTACTTTCAGATAGTATCTCAGCTACTTTGTTCTATTTAGCATATATACCATCACGCTGTGGTAAAGCAGACACTATGCAAAAAAGCCTTTACTCACCCAAACATACCGCTTTTTAAATAGCAGCTACAACACAAAGAACAACAATTACAAGTCCATTTATACACAAATTCTCAATAAAACCATGCTACCACTGCCAAAGAAAGCCACTCCTTGTAGGGTACCGTGTCAAATAAGAGCCAGTTCCTTCTGAGAACATTTTCTTTATGCTCTAAAACTTCCCGGGAACTCTTTTTAGTTATCTTAAAGTCACATTTAAAGTTAAGTTTGTGTCCCAGAGCAACATACCTCAACAACCCTCATCTCCCTTCACCCAGCAAAGGCCACACCACAGCAGAATGAGTCCTGCCTGTGCTGTTCAAGTGACACAGGTGACCAGTTCACTTTTCAGCCTGGCCTGATCTAGGGGAAAGGGCCTGTTCTTTAAAACAGACAACGTTCTCATCTGCAAAGAAAGAGGTGAGAAGGATATAATCTTTAATACCAACCTACACCCAAGGAGTATCTTACGTTCTCTTCATGCAGACCGGCAGAGATTGAGGTCTTTTCCAACAGAACATCAGACCAATGTTTTGACATCAACACCAGACCACCACCACCTGCGTTCACATGGGAGGCTGGCAAGGTTCTGCCACTGCTTGATACAAAGGGGAAAGGAAGGCAGCGTTTGCTGCTTCTTCACCAACTGTTCTTTGTTATGTTTTTGTTAGAACACGCACCTCAAGCCGTCCCACTGCCTTTCATGCACTGCTAGGGGAGGGCGGTGAAACTTAATCTGATGCCGATTTCAGCAACAACCCACAAACACTTCCAAGTATCAGGACCAAGGAGCTTTTGGATCATTTATAAATCCTCAAAAGAGACATTAAACGTTCAGAATACTTTTGCTATCTCAAAGCCTGGAGTAATCTTTTAGCTATAAACTTCTAGCACCATTTAACAATGACAATGTACGTCCTCCCGGGTCAAGGCAGTGTATCAGCTAATCTAATCTCCTAATTCTCTTTATATTTCATTCTTGACATTTTGTAATATTAATATTTAAATGTGATTTGAATCCCATTAAGATCTATTCAAGTACGCTACAACATAAGATTTATCTTTGTAGCTCTGTGGAGGGAGGAAACATGGTGACACCATAAAAAGAAAGACGCTGCCTCAGGGAGCTGCACAGTCCAGGCATGCTTCATGCTCCCAACAAAGCAGACCTACTTCCAACTGCCTTCTAAATTTCCCAGAATCATCAAGATCTTCATTAAAAGACTCCCATGTTCACACTTAACTACCAGTATTTTTTTATGAACTAGCAAATTAAGATGTGTAGTAGACATCAACAACACATACGGAAGCACAGATGTAAAACCTGAAGTTGCTGTGACTGAAAGTAACTTTGTGGACCACAGCTTAAATCCCGTTCTTACAGAATTTATCATTATTTGCACTCTCAGCTCAAGACTGAGTTGGAACAGAACAGTACAGTTACATTATCTATAATGAACACAGATTTGAATGCACTGAAAGATCTGTGGTAGATCGCTAAACCAGCAGTATAAGAATTACTGAAGATAAATACAGCAGGAGTTTCTACTTTGGGACAATTTAATGCCTTACAACAGGCCTTCCTAAATGCAGAGATACAGAGGTGAAATCCTGTAGTTGCTTCACAGCAACTGAACCGCAGGTGGAATAGGGAGCCCGAGGCAGGGTGCCGCCACTCCTTTTGGCAGCAGCCTGCAGTTAAATCAGATTAAGGTGATTAAGGAACCAGTCCCTGAGCTGGTTCTGTGTCTGCAGATTCCTGAGTCACATCAGCTGCGCCCCTGCTCCTGGGAGAAGACTCCCTCGGTGGCTTGGGTATGAGGCAGGGTATCTTAGCAACTGCTGTGTTCACCAAACATTTAAGAATTTGGGGTACTGATGGAGGCACACATATACATTGGTTAAAATCCTCATCAGTCACCAGTAAGTAACCAAAACCTGTTCTGTAGAGTTAATAATGAATTAATCTAATGACAAATCTTAATAAAAATCCTCTGCGTTTATATTTACTTCCTGAAAATGTGCATTTAAAATAGTTTAATAGTGTCCCAAGTCAGCTGGGAAGACTGAACTCCGAACAGTCTAATGGCAGGCTTATTGCATGACATTACTGACGCAGAGTACACTTAAATTGGCAGCCAGCAGGACCCAAGCTCAAAACCCTGCGTTAAGGAGACGCACGGCAGTCCCCATGCTCCTGCCACTTCCCCAGACCAGTAAAGCACTCTTCTGCGACAATACATTATCTCCAAAGGAGCCCCTGTAAGAGGAAAACCTAAACTGCCAGCTTTCAGCTTGGCAACTCCGAAAGTCTTCCTCAGTCACCTGTACAAATAATTTGTACTGCGGCTGTAACTAAAGTTGCTATTTCTGTCTCTGTGTATTTTGCACAATCTGAAAAGCACAGAGTGTTGCTGTACCATTTTGCTCACTGTACAGTGCTTATTATCACAGCAGCTAAATGCCCGTTATAAATACATCACATGAACAATTACACTTTCCGTGAGGGTGACTCTGCATCATACAGCACAACTTGTCAAAGTTACAGTTCAGATGCGGATAAAGAACCAGCAGGTCACGAGAGCCTCTCAATACCAAACCAACAAACATAGGATAAAACATCCATAATGCCCAACTTTGGATTTAAGAGAATGCACAAAAAACCATGCCACGTATTTTAAAAGAACCATTATGTACTACACAGTGTTTGCTGTGTCTGGACATTTTATGAAGCACTACAGTTAGAGATGCAAGAAGTTCTCCTAAAACTTTTTTTTTCCTTCCAGTTTGTGCCAATTTGGTTCCCATTACAGAACATACTCTGCTCAGAGCAGTCTTCAAGCGCAGAACATGTTCTTCTTCGTTCTGCTCCTGAGGGTAACGTTCTTGTTATTTTTTTCTTCTTTCTACAGGATTCTTCAGTTATTAGCCTGACTTAAAAAAAAAAATCTTTTCCTTTTCTCCCCCACCACAAAGACACTGTTTTCTTTTGTACTTAGTTTTTAAGTTTTGGTTGTTTTTAGTTGTTTTAGTGGTGTTTTTTTTTGTAGCAGGTGAGCAAAGACACTCTTGTAAAACATCTTCCTCTGCTTCCACCCACTGCAGCCTCATTCACTTGCTCATTCAGAGAAGCCAACTCCCTCTACCTTCTCAGCGATCTATTTGTATTAAAAAGCCAGCAGACACACCTAATACATCATGCCATTTGCTTTCTCTATCCTGGGCAGCAAACAGCAGCTGCTTGACACCCAGATCCCAAGTTTGATGGAGCAATGCCGTTTGAAAGTACTAAAGACAGGAAGGCTGTTTCACTTCTTTTAAGCCTCTTCCCCTCAAGAGAGGAAAACTGCTACTTTTCTGTCTCTGTTCCTTTTCCCCAGCTGATCTTCCCTCCCCCCACCCCAGTGTTATTTTTCTCATCCTACTTGCTCACAGCAGACGAGTTCAGGATCTGGAAGTGATACCACTTAGCAGAAGCTCTGGTCTCCAGTCACACATGTGAACACCTCAGGTGAAAGAGCTGATGAATTACCAAGAATACAGCACTAAGTTCTTTATTTGAATTAATACTCATAGACATCAATGCCAGATCCCCAACTCTGGAGGGGTATCCCACTGCAGCATGACCGTGTAATTGGACAGGCAGATGCCATAACTGATCATAATGCATGAGGCAGAAGAAAAAAAATTGTTTGTTTTTTGTTTTGTTTTGTTTTCTAAACCAACAAACAACATCTTGCAGCTACGTATTTTGTAACAGCTATGTCCAGAATAAATATATTCCTACTAGAAGATACAGCTTTTCTAGATGTTCTGGCAAAAAGACTGAGATTTTATTATTATTACAGTGCCAAGAGCAGGATATGCAGCATGTTAAGATTATTAGAACTATATTAACACATTTCAATTAATTTAAAAAACTTTCTATAGTTAAAATACAAATTGTGTGAACCTTTACTATAATACCACTGTAGAGTCAGGAGAGTTGTTTGCACAAGAGAATTAGTGGGAAGACTAACATTCAAAATTCTTTTTTGAGCCAGATTTCCCCTGAAGCAGACTGCTCAAAGCAAAGACAGAAAACAACAGCAAAACTAGGCAACAATTTAGCGTACAATCTCCAGCAATATTCTACATCCCTACACGACAGTTGTTCCTGGTTTTATTTTCTAATAGCGCAAAGTCTTTCAGGGTAAGAAAAAAATTAATTCTATAGTTCCCAGAAAAAACCATCTTATGCTGGAGGGAGTGGTACAATCCAGTCTAATCTTCATACTGTAAAATTATGTTTTCTTATACTTTTGTTAGAAATGAGTTATCAGTACAGCATACTTCAAAGTCAGCAAGAAGTCATAAAAAAATGCATCAGTCAAAATAGTCCAGAAAGTAGAAAAAGAGGATAAGAGTTCAAAAACAGGAAGATTTTTAAAAATAATAATATAATCGGGGAAATTGCTATAGCAAGGTCTAAATCTTAAAATCTATGTTTTTAGAAAAACTTTTGGCTTGACTTTCAAGCCAATGCCAACTTTCAAGCACTTCATATGAAGTGCCAAATATCCTTACCAAACTTTTATTTTAAAAATCATTTGATTAGGCTTCACAAACCACACAGCACAGACATGCAGCTCACAGGAATCTAAACCCTTATTTATGCCACACTGTCAGTCTATTAGTTGGACAGAATTATTCTATTAGTTGGACAAAAGCTTCTATTTATCCCCAATTAATTCCTGCTAATGCTGGAGGGACTTCAAACCTTTGTCCTTCAAAAAACTCTTGCCACTCTCATTATTTAAAAAAACCCCCACATGGCAAGGACGTTCAATGGCCTCTCTTGCAGATTTCTCTCGTTAGTTAGTACTCCCACCAAACACAGAACCAGGTAAAATACTGGCTACAAAGCACCGTATGAGGTCTCTGAGCTTTTATGGACACCTCTTAACAAGTACTGAGTGCTGATGCTTCTATAAGAAACCTTTCCTGCTAAAAACAATCACCCAGCATATTTCCTAGAGAAATTCTGTCTTCTCATTTTAGTTGCTGACAATAAAAGATCAGCCACCTTTCTGAAACACTTATGTCTGCCCCTCTGTAATTCTTGCTATGAAAACATACATGTAATAATAATAATAATAATAATAATAATAATAATAATTAACTCTCCCCACAAGGATGCTGAGAAGCCTCTTGGGTGAAGCGACCTTGGGCCAAAGGCTAACCAACCTTTTATCACCATCTTTAACACGCTTTAAAGCATCTGGAGGATAATATCAGGATCTGATTCTGTTTCACAGGTTATATATTGCACGATTTCAAGAAGTTACCCTCGAGTGGCAACAAAATAAAAGATTACGCTTACTTTAAATGAGAAGTGAACGTTTCAGCTGGCACAGCTGAATGATTGCAAGGGGTGAGTGTAGATGGCTGGGAAAGAGCATGTGCTTTATACTGGAGCGTGACACAGTGAATTCTGGTCATTACATTAACTTTGATATCGGATACATCAGACGATGCCCTGAGAGCGCCCGTGGGCTGCCCACGCCACCGCCAGCCCACGGGGATGGACGAGGCCAGGGCATCCTTGGGGAAAACAACGCCCAAGCTGTGGGCCTTGAGGATGGGGGGAAATGAAGTTCAGACTTGGGACCTTGGTGACATGAGGGGCTCTGGGCAAGGTGCCCCCGACTCGAAGGCTGCGTGAGCTCAGCCTTTCGCTGGGGAGGTGCCGGGGACCCGCGGGGGGCACCGAGCACACACCCGGGGGCAGTGACCGGGGTGGGTATGTGAGGGCTCGGAACGCGCTCCGTCCGCCCCTCGGAGGGGGCACCGGGGGCACCTGTGCAGGGCACCCCCCGCCTCCCCGGG
>VZRW01010697.1:2306522-2319129 GCA_013398125.1 Aegotheles bennettii | reverse complement strand
GTGGGGCCGCCGGGGCCAGCGGTGCCTCACCTGTTTGATGTTCGGCCTTCCATCCTCCACCTGCAAGCTTTGTGCTGCTGCCTACAAACCTCCGACTGTGACATCACCCAGAACAACTGGAGAAACTGCTCTTTAAAAAAGACCCAGCCCTTCCTATCTGTTTGAAAAGAATTTCTTCTAGTGTTTAGACAACTTTTCAAATTTCACCTCTTTGTGGTAACCAAACTTCTTTCCACTGTACCTAAAACCCGTCATACGTGACCATACAAACATTTTTTTCACCTGAGACTTGGTAACATGATTATGGAAACAAGGGACCCACCACCCAACTTGACAACTGACTTAGAGCCCTTTGAATGAATAAAATGCTTCCATGATTTCCAGCAGAGGAAAAGCAGACTTCCATAAACTCTTCAGAACAGTTTCCCCATGAGGGGCACAGATGCAGAGATTTGAATTTCCTAAGGACCACGAACAGAAGAAGTTAAAAGCAATTGAAATGACCCCGACTCCAACACTTGTTCTGCACGCTGCCGGGGTTTTTTTATGACTTGACTACAGTCAGTTTCCTTCATCTTCCTCACTTCTTACCTTCCCCCAAAATACCAATACACACATGGAGACCAGACCGTTCCCCTGCAAGCTCCAGATTCCCCACTGCTCCGAGCACCAGCAGCTTCCTTCGTGTGTACTTTAACATTTTGTGTTCTGTTGTCACAACGCAAGAGGAAACTGTTACAGGCTTTGATACCTGCATTGTTTGTTAAACACCAGTGGCTGAATCTGTCTGCTCTGATTTCCTGCAGCCATGCAAAAAAAGAAAGTATCTGTCGCAGAGTTAATTCCTGGCACACATGGAGCAGACCATTCCATAGTCCCCACGCAGACAGTAGGTCACACAACATTCAGCAGAACTGAAACAAAACATTTTTTCAACTTCCTTCAATCATGCTACCACCTGGTATCTGATTCAGAGAAAATATTAATGTTCGGATAAAGGAAAACTTCTTTATCTGGAGAGCACCTAAATAAAAACTGAACTGTGGCTCGTTTCTCCAGGCTTTGAATCACTCTTTACATTAAATTCACCAACAGTGAAACACGCCGTGTGAACACCTTTTTACTTCAGTTATCTTCTATCATGAGTGACAGCTCAGAACCTAAAACAGAAAGCTTGTTACAGAAAGTGACAGTACCAATGTACCAATGCCACTGTTTGCCACTGGATCTTTTCGATGTCTCTCTTTCGGGTAAATATGACAGGCAGGTCAATACGGTTTCAAAACTGTTACATATTCAATCAGAATTGCCATCAATACCTTGAAGCATTTCCCCATACCATGCCACATGCGTTATCCTCCACACATTTTAAAAACACACAACCAAACAGCAACCTAAGCTTTTACAACATCATTTGTTGTCCAATTTTCTTAGGAATTATTTGCCACAGATCATACAACTTTACAGCATACAACTTCTCACTTGCGAGAAGGCAGCTCTCAGTAGCAGGTTACTTGAAAAAACTGCACTGTTCCAGTCCCAACAGTCGCTGTTCTTATCTGCAATAGTGGACAAGTTCTTGTTTCTTTTGCAATTCACGCTGCCCACTTCTCAACCACTGCGAGTTGCAGCATTCTGTCAGGATCTCGTAATTTCCTGTATAGTAATGAGCAGCATCCCACTGAACGAGTTCACAGTGCTATCCAAATGGGAACAGAAATAAACCGCTTGTTATGTCCTTGTGTGTAACAGTAAAACACAGTAAGGAATAACGGCAACTTATCGGGATGCGATGTAAGGAGGTAAGGAAGGATACATGAAGATGAGTACGCAGCAGTATTTATATCCCTTGAAACTATTCCTTAGCAACTGACTTACTAGACTCCTTCCCAACCCCACAGACTCAGCTGACATCAAGGAGCCTCAGCAATCGTTCATCTCTGGCCCACACTGCCATGGGCTAAATTTATCAGGTCTGCAATTCCACGTGCAAGTGTCAAATCAGCATAAGATAACTGCTATGTTTTCTGTTCAACTCAAATTGCTTGTTACTATATGTATCCTCCTAAAAGGCCAGGGAGTAAATAAATCTATCAAAATTGCTACTTACACTATTCAAACTAGTCACGTTATCTCTGCTACAGATGGCATCAGGCAATGGGAAGTTCATGGAGAAGAAGCTCTCAAGCATTCACTTCTTCCTGCAGACCTTTCAGCGATTTTAGACTGCAAACTTAGTCCTATTTTGGAACTACCTGAGAGGTCTCGGGTGCTCATCTGATCATGCTACACAACTTTATTACATCTATGTTTCCTCAGCTCAACTCCAGCTAACTATTGTCTGATTAAAACAAAAGAAAAGCACATCACAACACTTAAGCATGGCACAAGAACATTTTGCATAAAGCAGAGGATTAGTTTTATTTCCAGGCATGAGAAATTTAAGACAAAATTTCCCAACAATACAACTCATTTAAAAAAAAAAAAGGCCATCAGCATGTGGCACCACTGTTTCTCCTCTCCTCATTCAGTTTCATTGCACACATTTTTTGGAAATGCAAACAGAACAAGGGTGAACCAGACAACATAAGACCTGTAAGATACACAGTGTTCCTACAAAGTGAATAAAGTGAACAGGAAAGCTGCCTCTATGACCCATAAGAACTTTAGAAATTTTCATCACATCCAAAGTTAACAGACAAAAATTTACAGTACCAAAGAGTATAAATTGCATTAGGCACAGTGTAGTAGGAAAAAATATGAGGTTTTGAACAAGTCATTTGAAGCACAATAGAAAAGTTAAGGCATTAATGCAGGCTTGGTATCCAACCAACTAAGTTAAGGGCATCTTTGGGTCAGTGGAGTTTTTCATCTGGAGGAAACATCTTCTTTACCTGCAAAGTAAGAGGCAACTTGATTATTCCTTTCCATGGAGACAATTTGCCAATGGAAGACCTGGTTGTTAACCACAACTATTTCTGTTGCACAAATGCACTGAGAAATGGCAAAGAACTGTAGATAATTAATCTACATGAAGCTTCAAGAATAATCTCTGCTTTCTTAGCAGTTTCATTTCTGAAGTTACTTCAAGTAGCTTTATTTACATTATAAGCTGGTAGAACTACTATTTTACCAGAACATTTTCAATGATCTGACAGCACCCAGTCATCTGGATAGCCCTTCTTGCACTCAAATGAAAAAAGTTCCCAATCTGAGAGCACAAACAGTAAATTGACAAATTTAAGGAGAAAAGGTGGTGTTAGATCACATGGCTTAAGAGGCTACAGCCCATATTTACCACAGCTACAGAACTTTGCATGTTCTTGCATACTGCCACCCGAGCCATTAACTTGATTGTATAGACAAGTCATCTGATACATCACCATCATTTGGAATTGGAGGGATACTGACCGAAAAGACAGACAAAACTCCTGTAATTTGGCACAGATCTATCAAGTCAGCATCTGTGGAAGCTCCTCACTACAATGCAGTAGGCCTTCTGTGTGCATTTCCAGGCTGCTCCATCAGTCACGTAAAGTGACATGGACTATTCTCATTCTTAAGTAAGACCTCTCTACTCTGGGAGTCAGTATTTCATTCTCTTTGCTTTATCTCTGCACTGTCCATACTACTCCATCCAAAACTCAGCTGCGAGAGAACTGGGAGGCAGAAAGAAGTGTCATACATGCACCTTGAGTGCTGGAAAAGCACAACTTTAAAGCCAAAAATAACCAGTCAAACAAGAAACGGTAGCTATGTTTATGGGATTCCGTGCAGTGCCAGAGATATATCCCAATTCTTTCAGATGGGATCTAATTCACAGCTCCTGTCTAGTGAGAAACTCAACAGGAGGCTCTGAGTGCAGAGGCACACCACAGCAGAAGACAGGACACGGCAGCCTGATCAAGGCAGCCACCTCTTTGCCGCTCAGCTCACTCAACACTACAAGAGTCATTCGAGCAAGATCGTGGAGAATAGCACGTCCTGTAATAGCACATTTGTAGCAAGAACCGACATAATATTTATCTATGATATTTGGTGATTATTACATCCTTTTACTTTTTAAAAAGCATTCCTTTTCACAAAGACAAGAACCTTTATTTTGTTCCAAAAATAAGCCAATGAAATCAGATGTATCAAAGGTTAAAACAAACTGCTTCATATAACATAGCAGTGTGTGCTACATAGGTATCAAATTCTCCATTAATAGTTTTAAAAATGACAGCTCTTCACAAACTTTCTGGCCATCCTAGAATGCTTTAGTTCCCTCTCTTCCTTGGTACAAATTTACTTTCAGTTCTCTGCAAAATCCTTCACTGAAAGGGAGGGGCAAAGCCCCAATTCTTTTAGCAAGCACCGAGTTCAAGAGTTGTCTCTCATCTCTGGTTTGTCCTTGCTGGTTGCAACACACAGACCATTAATCAGTCATAAGCAAGGCACAAGGCATCCACTTTTCTCAGTAACTACATCTCAATTTCACATCCCAGCCAACTGATTTATCCTATGGGATTCAGGGATCTGTATGCCCATCACCAGAATACACTGGTCTCTGTTTTAGCTAATTATGTATCAACACATAAGCAGTGAAAACACACCTAGGAAATTCAGCTTGACCGACCTAGCTAATTACAGGCCTCCACTTGAAGCAGGGCCAAGTCTACCTTTAGCTTCTGCTTGCTGTTTGAAAGAGAAGCTAGAGACATACACATGCCAGTCTTGGCAACATCACAGTTCAGATGAAGCCTACTTTGAAGCAGTGGAGCTTTGCTTCAGGGTAAATGTTCAGGATGCTTTACAGACAGCATTTAACTGAGCTGTAACATCAACTGTCATCTGTCTGCTGCTATTGGACTTCTGTACACAGAAGTTTAAGTCGTAGCAGCAAGGGGGTAGCAGCTGAACGCAAAAGAATAAAAAAACCCACAGCTAAAAAACTAAGCCTGTCTAATTATTCAGTTGACAGCATAAAAACTGAAATCATGGGTACTTCTTTCCACATCTATCCTTCATCTGAACCTTCAACTCCAAATGCTACCATTCCAGAGAAACCTGAAGTCGTCATGGTACTTTTAGTACAAGATTTTGTATTTTTGCTGGTCATGTCATAAAACATGCCCGAGAACTGCAACAGCAGCATTCCAATAGCACTACCTATACAGCAACCACCAGGCTCATCTATGATTAAAGTTGCACACAGGCTATCATTAAAAAAAAAGAAAACATTCATCTGTAAGCTCAGTGCTAGTGCTACACACTGACAGGAGATAGAGGACCATTCGAACTGCAGTTCACGCTCTGCCTTTCCAGATGAATGAGGGCAACTGTACCTTGCCTTGGGAACTGTGGCAGGTCTTGGATGAAATGGTAGCAGGCTTGAGGAGAGGTTAACAATTGTTAAATACGAGGAAATCCACTCATGCTAGCTATTAAGACACCCAAGCCCAATTACTTTTTTTTTTTGTTAAGAAGAAATGTTCTGTTCTCCTTACAAACCCCTGCTTACTGAACACAGCATCACATGACATGATAGCAGAGAAAAATAACTGTGCAAGAATTCAGTCCAAGCTTTTCACGGTATGCACTTAATATTAACATCCCAGATGTTTTGTTGTGGCCCACAGAAAGACAGATTTCTCCTGCAAAACCGCTAGCAACTCTGAACACACTGCTTACACTACTGTTCGATTTCTCCTGAAGCTTTAACATAAATATATTAATAAATCTGATCATACTCACCTAGTCAATAAATTGCAGCAGAGGACAGACATCCTTAAGGCCAGTCATATTTAAGATACCAGATTGTTTCATTGCTTAACTGCGGCCCAAAGAGAGGGTTGAGTTGAGCGAGAATCGCAATCAGCCAACTGCAAGACAACCCCCCCAACCAAAGAGAGAGAACATCAGCCAGATTACAAAGGTCGTGATAATGGCAAAGCTTGCCCAATGCACAAGTACTGTCAGAGAAGAAAAGGCTATTTTCAGGAAGATCTAGTATCAAATCAAAATTTTACTCAAGCTCATACACAAGAGACCAGACACCAGCAATGAAGATCTGGTACCGAATCATTCCGCAACTAGAACAATAAATTGTCCTGTGCAATCTAAAGCAACACAAAACCTCCCGAGAGCGTTTCTCTTGTACTTTTCCTTTGACAGGGAAGTGTTTTGAAACATATGAAACTCAGATATTTGTGGGCTCAGAACAGAAACATAACAGAGAGACCTTTTCTCAGTGCCTTTGAAGCATCCTTTAAACAAAAACCTTGGAGAAACATACACTCATTTGCTCTTAAACTCAGTGCGTGACTATCTGCCCTTGCAGACATGGTACATTTTTTGTCAGAGATTGAACAAAAGTGAATTTAAACCCGGCACAGAGGTCAAGAAACAGGGACCTGAAGCAAAAGGGTACCATACTACAGGCACACACACAGAAAAAAACCCACAACATTAAAACCCACAACAACAAAACCAGTAAGACAACAAACCCCAGATCATCAGCAACAGCAGCCTTGTCACCAGAGCAGTTCACAAACTAACACTGTAGAAGCCATAGCCAGAACGGAGAACAAGAGGAATGTAGTTTGTGGAAAATATCCAGGAAAGCTAAACAGAAATAAATATTCCACTGTTAAAAGACACATTTGCTTTGTAAATACTACAAGATTCAGAAAAAGCAATGGGTGCTTACATGAATTTAAATCTATGTTAAATACTAACTATATAAACACATTTAGTGAGCACACTGGCTCATCTGTCTGCTATTTCTAGAATGCTTTGTAAGGAGGAGAAAAAGCAGAGCAGCTTTGTAATGGGAGCTGCCACAAATGTATCAGAGTGCTTAGGCAGTCATGGAAAATTCCACACAAACCTTGATGCTTTGACCAGCAAATGAAGTGCAGGTCGGCTCTAAAATGGCTAGAACAGCCAGCGGCAAAATACGTGGGCCAGACTTAAAGAAAACACACCAATCCTCTTCAAATTTACAAATATTTATTTTCAATGCAACTTTCAGCTTTGCATGAAGTAGGACTCTAGTTAAAACGACGTGCTGAGCCTGCAGCAGTCTTATCAGTCATGCAAGCCTTGAAATACATAGCAGGCTCTACAAAGCAATTACAACACCAGCAAGACACCACCAAGAAGAGCCAATAACCTTTAGGTTGCCGTGTTTCTACTTTGCTACCCAAAGCGATGACAACGACTGAATTCTGAAACCACGTTAATCATTATGTGAAATAGACTTAAAGGAAAAGCAAGGCTGCTCCTAAAAATACCCCGGAATTTATTTTGCAGTGGTTAATTTTCAGATACAAGAGATGGGTAGAAGGTGTGCCAGAGCACTGTACCATCTGCCTCTGGCATCCTGAACTAGCAGGAGTGGGAGGGTAGGAGCACTAAAAGCCTGTTAGAGCACATTATTCTCTTTCTCGCTGTACAGAAGGAAGGAACTCGATGCACAAACATCTCACCTGTCTGTGCTTCCTGAGTTCAGCCCCAGCGTGGCTGTGAATTAAATGAGCTGGAAGCACATTCAGAATATTGACGTGCCCCAGCTGTGTATAACCATGCTTTAGGCTAGCACTGTGCAGCTTTCAAAAGCTATTTGTTGGGACCATGCTGGATACCCAAGCTCCAAGCCACAGTGGCTTTACAGGTCAATAGTATATTCCTGCTCCCTGCTCTGCTAGGGCCTAATAATTCAAAGCAGTAGTTAGGCACTGAACTCTATGGCTCCCTTGCATACAAGGTAAGTAATGAGAAAGCTTTCCCCACATTTTGCTTGAGCAATGCTGCTTTATACAGTAATCATGACAACGCAAAACAAAACGCGGCATTCAAAGTAAAACAAAGCAAGCCTCTGTATCCAGTGTGCAACGATCTAGAGTTGCTAAAATCAGGTATAGCATTCGAGCCACCCACAGGTCCTTAATTTCTACCAGATACCACTTACAACAGTTAGTGTTAATTACCCAGCTCAGGAAAGGAAATTAAAGTCCCTTATGTTCTACCAGAAAGATTTTTTAAAAGGTCTTTGTACCATAACTGCCATCTGTCTACGCCACGTATTACAAATTAAGGTCCTGCTATCTCTGTTTAAATGTCAATTTGAGCAACCATATTTTAATCCTTTTAGAATCAGTAGCAAATAATGTCATTTTTCAAGGACCTTGTCCTCTGTTAGAATATCACAGTACTGTTTCAGCCACGGCTTTGTAAACAGCAAAACAGATTTAGACTTCGGCAGTACCTTACAACACGGTGTAACCTATAATTTCTGCAGCAGTAACACCTTATACTTTGCTTTATATTTTACCAGGTTCCCAAGGCTTGTGTATTCTGCTGGGTACAATTTCTGTACACAAATTATGCACTTACCCATGCAAAAAAATTTCCATAGAACAACCAAATGAATACGATGTGATCAATATGGTTATTCAAAATGATCACTGTGAAATTTAAACACAGAAGCAGCAGCTGGAAGTTGAAATGTCACTCAATTTAAATTTAGACAGCACAAATTCAGTTCGATGCAAATCAATGTGTCAATCAAGCAGTGTTTAATGAAGACAGGAATTTTTTTTTTTTTTCCTATTTTCATCTGGGAAGGTAACTCAAACAGGATGAAAGCAAGTCCAGCAGAGTTCTAAACAACTCTAAAAAGATCACAGCACCAGCCACCTACTAAGGACACACAAATACAGAAGACCATACGTGGGACAACACAAGTTATTTTAATCCTGACAATAAAGAATCCTCAGAAACCATTCTTTTGGGCTTCCTTCAAGACTGGTATGAAAAACGAGTCTCTTTCTTTAGTCACTGAAATTAAGGCCTGAATTTTTTTCAGTATCTCTCTCAAAAAAGGAAAAGGATATAGCAAGAACAAACTTACAAATTTTTGAATAAAACAGAGGAAAGAGAAGTTGGACCATATGAGCTTTCAAGGTCCTTTCCAACCAGGGCTGTTCCATGATTCTATACAGAATTCATGGGGAAAAAACAAAACAAAAAACCCAGACTGTGTGATGAGGCAAGTTTTATCTTGAAACACGAGAAAAATCTGCTTTTTGTTGTATTCTGGCAAGCAGACACTGTGTAAGTAATTTATGTGGTTGGGTATAATTACTGATGGTTTAAAACATGGTGAGGTTTTGCTGCTTTTCTTTTTCAAGGTGTAATTGGAGAAAGCCAAAGGTAATACAGAAAACAAGTTAAGAGCCCACAGGATTGTGAAAGAATCCTCTCACTGGACATGAAAGAACAGATTATAAATCACATTAATGACACTAGATTTGTAATACAAGGACTTCAAGCAAACTGTCCTTCAAACAATAAAGAAAACAAACTCTAAACTTCAAGGATTTTAGAAGATTAGGAGATTATTTCTGTTGAAATACAGAGTAGGAAGAACTCAAGTGAGAACTTCAAACAAAAATAAAACCAAACCCGAAACACCATGCCCCCCTCCCTCTAACTTACTGTAACCAAGTAAAAATGGGCACCCAGTTGCCCTTTTTTAGCCTACCATCTTAGACCTACCACAAGACTGGGCTGCTACATTACTTTATGTGCAGGCAAGGAAGCCTTCACAGCACTGAGAATCCCAAATTCAAGTTGCTGGCACTACAAGGCTCTGCTCAAGTTTCTACATCTGCTCAGCAAAACTTTACTGTAGAAAACTGTCCTAGATAACAAAACACAGAACCAAGTCTGCTCTGCTTTTTCAGTTTTACAGTCCAGGAGAACGATTTCTTAAGAGCTCACATGTCAAATACTCTGAATGAAAAAAAAATAGGGCTCACTGTATAAAAACTGAATGTCACATTATTAAACTAGGTCAAAAGTGCATAAGTCTGCCACAAACCAACCCAACACGGAACCACAGAGGCCCCTCCCAAACTGCTGACTGTGGTCACACAGCTTCTAGCTGCCAGTTCCACGAATGAGTCTTGAGATTAGGGATGCATTTCTCTAAGTATTCATGTTAAGCTCCTTAGAGTAGCATAAATAATGCCTAAATGCTTCAGGAAAGTTCAAATACTACCCAGATTCAAGTGGCACTCTGAATAATGATTTTATTACAAGTTAACCCTAAAGATCCAACCAGACTTCTACCGTTTTACTCTCCCTAACAAATTTTTGCTATAAAAAAAGAAAAAAAGAGAGAAAACAGCAACCACGCTTTCTCGTGTGGACTCCAGCTGTCTTACCTCTTGGCAAAAAACAAAAACAAACATGGTATGAGGAGTTCCTCCATTTTGTTATTTTAACTAATTCTCTTACAGAAAAAAAGGCAGTCTCAAAATAAACTGTACATTTAAAAAGGGAACAGTCTTAATATATCAAAGCATCACAAGTTTGTCACAAAAGTTATTTGTCACATATCAAAAACCCCCATGTACAAGGCTTTCCACCCACTGCTCCTACCAGATTTTAAGAATATATTCAACCAAACAAAGTGAAGCAAAACTCATCTGTAGGTTTACCTTAGTATCATTTCAGAAATAAACGGAAGGGGGCAAAGAATGAAAAAGGTAAAAAAGTCATTGCTGTACTGTGAATCAGAAAAATTCTAGAATTGACAAACTGCCATTATACCTGTGAGCAAGTAAACTAGTGGATTGGAAAGGAGTAACAGCAAGTCAGCGCAAAGCACTATTCAACAGGGCAGTGTCAGAGGACAACAGGAGGGATTCGGGTTTGTTTTCATTCAGTACCCACCAAGAGGAGAATGTTTTCTTCAGCAGGCTGAAGGTCTTTAGAACTAAGAATGCCAAGAGCTGTCAAAGAATACCACATGTCTAAATCTCTGTGACACATATAAAAAGATTCTTCCTAAGTGTCTTGAAGATATATGGAACTTTTGATCATATCAGAACTGTGCCTTGATTAAGGGGCAAGACATTATTTATACTTACAACAGGTAGCAGCAAACAGCACACGTCACCAGCATTGTGTTGATAACACTGCCAAAAGGAAGGACAGAAACAGCTGATTAGGTGTCATGTTATGACTGACCACAAGATACATAGGAAAAAAAGAAACAGCAAACAAGAACAAGTTCAACTTTGATCATATGGAAGGTGACTCAACATGAGTGTTCTGACTTCTTCCAGCTGAGTAAGTTGCAGAGGCACAGCAAAGGCTCTGCAAAAGAACTGACACAGCTCTGGCAGCCAGAGGTATACAGCTGTATTTAACAAAAATCACTCTGAAGAGGAGCAAAGTATTATGCAGTCAGCGTCCTTGCTCCATTTCACAGCCACTGCTACCAGCCAGGTAGCAAACTACTGAAGCTGGATGTTCCAACAGTAAGCAATAAACATTTTCTCCATTTGCAAAATTCTGCTTACAGAAAATTTCACTATCAAAATATATCTTTAATTTTATATCATGAACGAGGGTTTTGCAAATTGAATAAAACATAAAATCTCAAAGCCACTTGAAACTACCTGTAGGGTAAGATTTTCATTTCTTGCTGGAAGAAAACTGTGACAGAAACCATAGTTAAGCTGAAAAGAAGCAAGGAAGGAAATGAGATGTTCTAACAGTGAGTGTTCTGTGCAGCTCATGGAACTTAGTAGCAAAGCGTAGGGGTTTTTTCCCCTTTTTAAAAAAAAAAAATTATTAAAAGGTATTTCCCTCTATTACTTCCCCCCCAAACTGGAGTCTCACGCTAGGTCAGTAACTTCCAACCCTTCCGTGACATGGATAGAACTGAATATTTTTTGTCTATCAACACACATTCACCTTGTCAAAGCTTCCATAGCCTGGACAAAGCTTCAGGAACCCCTCCCTTCCAAGGAGTCCCAGCATCATTGTTTGGGCTTTTTAACCAATGCAATGTGAATTCTTAGGTCAGCTAACGTTTGTGTTGACTTCTTTTATTAGAAAATGAACAATTCAGAAACAGGTTTTGGGTAGAAGTAGGATTTTTTGGTTTTGTTTTTTAAGAATACCAGAAGTTGACAGCCTAAACAGTGTAACTATAGAACCAGAACACAGCAGTGCTCTGTTCATGTTTGTTAAACAATCACAGTTAGGAATAACAACAGAACACCTGCTATTGATCCACACTTCCCACACACTCTAAGGACATGCCTAAAAGACGTATTCCCAAGGTATTTCTGAGCACAGGCTAATTTTCAGGCACAAAATACACTTGAGGTTTGAAATAAGGCAGTAAATATTGGAGCTAAGCAGAACTTGAGGGAAATTCCTCCAAGTTTAGATAAACAATGAAAAGGCAGATGGTACCTGTGGAGCAGAGGGGATGGCAGAGAGGAAGTGAGATTAAGTAGTCATTACCTCCTAGGGAAAAGAGAAAGACAAAAACTCGTCTGCTTTTTAATCCAAGCAGCCACAGCCACAAATCTCTGCTTCGATGCCCCGTGGGTGTCCTCGGGCACCGTGGCTGCAGGGCCCCTGCACACCTCTGAGCACAGGACAGACCCCCACTGCAGCAGTGGGCTCATTCCCACCGCTGTGGGGCCGGAGGGCAGCGGGACGGGTTAGAAAAGATCAAGAAAGAGGAGAAAAGGGAAGTTATTGCTCCGACGCCATCTGACTTCGCCACAGGCCGCCGGGCACAGGAAGAGCTCAA
>VZRW01010697.1:2239404-2300796 GCA_013398125.1 Aegotheles bennettii | reverse complement strand
CGGCACCCATCCAGGCATCATCCCCCCTGGTACCCAACGGACATCAGCCCCCGTAACACCGGGCACCATCCACCCGGTACCCATCCGGGCATCCCCACGTCTGTTCCCACACGCCCTCCTTTCACCGTGCCCATGGCCAGAGCTGTTCAGCAGCAGCAACTCCCCTCCAGCTCCAGCGCCTTGCCAAAGGTGGATGAGGAGAACCCTCGAGCTGCCTCCTTCCCCCCCAGCCCAGCCGCAGTCGCCCACCTCCCACAGCCCCAGGGCAGACCAGGTTCCCAGGCCAAGCTCAAATCCCTCACCCCAGAGCCCGCTCCTGGGCCTGTGCGTGCTGTCACCTGCATCCCCACCTCCACAAACTAACTTACCTGCACCAACTGCTCACGTTTTGGGTAGATTTGGTGTGGTTACATTTTTTCAGGACACAGGTTAATTTATTCCCAAGGAAGATGATTAATGGCAGAACACACTGGTAGAAACGAACAGAGCAACTGGGTGAGAAGCAGCACTGACACGTGGCTGGGTTTTGGTTTATAAGGATAGACTGGGAAAGTTTCCGGACTGTTGAGTTGCAGCAGGCTGAGAGTTGGACAAACATCTATCCCAGTACCTTTACTCATCTCTTACAGAGTAAGGAACCTTCAGCATCACCCTGTCACTTCTGGAAATCTGAGTTCCAGTCTGTACTTGAGGTGAATGGGAAAGGAGTAGGATCTCTTCCTTCATGAAGATGTTGTACAGCAGACACCAACATCAGCAAGCAATACCAGAACTTAAAAGGAAGTGGTTTCTTATTACGGTGCCCAAATTCACTGTGTTGTAACCCTTTACTATTTAGTCTTTAATAATTGCCTCAGACACTTATTTCTAAATATTTAGTGAAGCAAGGCTAAAAGGAAATTAAAGGAGGGGGGGAACAAAAACTGCATTATTTTCTATACCAAGTGGCACAGTGACTAAAGCCAAACCCAGAGAGTTCCAAGCACAGTCCACTCACCTCTCATTAAAAAAAGCGAGGTTAGGACACTTGGTACTGTTCAAAACCAGGCACTGAATGTCCAGACATGACTCAGTGCCGATTACAAAAGAGCCTCGTGTTAACTTTCTACACGGTGACCTGGCTTACAGTGATTTCATTGTGTGATAACGCTTAGTTCACTGAAATAACAATTAAAGACAAAAGAAAAAAGCCCTTTTAGATTGATTTTGCAATAGTAGTGCAACAAGAAGCCAATCAAAACACACGGGAGCTTTATTTTTAATTATAGAACTAAAAAGGCTAATATTTTATTAACACAAGGTTGCAAATGAAAAGAGAAATGCCAGAACTCCTTAATAATCTCCGCTGTACAAATGCAAGGCTTGTGCTTTAAACATTGCCGTAACAGACTACAGGACCACGTCCTCCCTACCCTGTCCCTCTCTCCCTTCTTCCAAGGACTATGGAGAAATACCTCACTGACATATTTCACCTGAAATTTCAAATGACTACTCTAAAGTGGATACTAATCAGTCATTTTCAGCCCTAACAGTTTGTGCACCACACAAATAAACTTTAAATGAGAAATACTCAGAAATGAACTGCAGACATTACCATCTACACTGCAATCTCACTTTTTACAGAGCAGCAGCTGAATGCAAGTATTTGATGTATCAGATCAAACATTCACAAATGCATCTCTTCCAATTTTTTCTTACTCCATTTCCTTTTTTTTCTTAAAAACCAACCTTCAGCAGTCCATGTACTGCCCAGAACACACAGAGCTTTCCCTTGAGCTAAAAATTTTAACTCCACCACTGCAAAGTATCCTACGCCACAAGCTCTCACGGAGTGCAGCTTTAGAGGGACTTACTTAAAATCAGAATATATACAAATTCTAAATATTTTGCTTCCTACAGGGAGATCCTTCTTGGAAAACTGCAAGTGATTCTGTCAAAAAATACGGTCTTGAAAGAGCAAAAGCAGGAATATGGATGAACAACTACGAGGATGGTTTTCCTTCCACTATGGCTTGAAATTATTTTTGTTTGCGTTGATGTTTAACAGCATAACTAAGCTTATTTTGCCTCTAGAAAATGTTTGAAAATAAAAGCAAAATCTATTGAGACATGCATGCACAGGGCAGGACTGCTCCAACAGCAGCTACCACACTTTCACATCTGGAGAGACGAAGAGCAGATTCTTCTGTAAACACACGATGCAGCATCATTGCACGACCCGAGCCAGCCATATCTGAAGGACAAGCTCACCACGACTTACAGCAGAGCCAGAAGGTAGCCTTGGCTTGCCAGCACTCAAAGGCTTAGACCTGGTTTAGAGAACTAAGGTGCAGACTATTTCTTCAGCGGAGTTTTGCCAGAACTTGAATACAATTTGGTTCTCACGTCTAGCAAAAAAATGTGATTTATTAGGTTATTGCAGCAAACATTTTGGCAGAGAAAGCAGGCACACTGAAGTATGCATCTGTTATTTCCAAAAAAAGCCAAACAATTTCACTGGTCTGGTTTAGAGAACTGGCCTGGACTGCACAGTAGGCAGTGTTTAATTGAGACAGAGGATGGGTAGAAGGGCAGAAATAACACGCCAGGGGACACATGGAATCTGCAACCAGCTTTGCTTGCTTGTGTTGGAGAAATTGTACCAGGGGGGAAATTTCAGAAAATTACCAGTACAGCCCACTGTGCTCCAAGGATCTTCTCTTGCTTGGCTCAGAAGGATGCACTGCTAAGATATTAAAATGACATCCTTGTAATCCACCGGGTTCATAAGCTGTGAGTAAAGACTCGATAAATTCAAGAGGCAAAACTAGGACATTTTTGCTGTAAGCTTCAGCTGGATTAGAGGAAATCCTTCAGCCAGCAAGAGAAGCAATTGCAATGGAAAATCCCAGCTCCCACTGGGCAGCCACCACCAACCAGTGGGTACCGCTCGTGGGCACACGGACGCACGCACCGAAATGAAGACAAGCATCTCATTTTCAAGTTGATTTTTGTAAATGGAAAAAAATGTATAAAAATCTATCCATACATTAACAGATACAGGAAGTTACACAATCCAGTTCACACCTAAAGTAATAGCAATCAGTCCATAATAAGAACAAGGAAAAAATTCCAATGCTGTAATTTGTCCAAAGTCACTACAGGGCAGAGGACGGCAGGGGGAGGGTGGTTGGCTGCTTCTTTTTGGTGTGTGGGTAAAACTGGCTACCTTCCCTACTTCAAAGCAATGAGACAATTTCAACAGACATGTATTAGGAATATTTTTGAAATGCATCTGACTCTAGCATTAACACTGAATATTCAAAGATTCATATTATTACACCATAATGTTTGGATTCTTTTGCCTCCAGGAGAGGGCAGTGGGCAGTAGGTACTGTCCTAGAGAAATCCTGCACCCATCTTAGAATTTACAGCATTGATTGAGTTAAAGATTTTTATTTTATTATTTTTATCCATCCTGGAACACTTAAAATTTGTATATCCTTGGCTCGGACATTTACAAAGCATGCAGAGACTGTTACTACTCAAGGAACATTTAGGTGGCTATGTAAAATGTGCTGGTGGGTACTGGTCTAATTTTAGTGAACTCATGTCTACCATTACATGCAAGCCACAACTGGCAGTAGTTTTCCCCTCACGCCTCCATTTATTGGAGGCTCTAGAAGATAAGGCTTGAATGAATGGGCATGGAAGCTCAGGTACCATTTTAAGGAATAAAACAGCTACTAGCAGGGGCCAGCTTGTGGAAATGCCTGCCCTGCTACTGGTGTACCTGTGGGTGAACAGTGTCAGTCTAGGGCTCAGAAAAGATGCCTGACTGAATTTTAAAGGAAAAGGGAGGCACCTTAAATCCTGAAAGGACAAACTTCCTGTGTTTGTCAGGTGTATTCAATATACACACACAAAGCAAGACAGTAAGCTGTGCTCATCATCCACCCAGAAGACTGTGCCATTTTTCTGAGCAGAGAGTATACAACCCCTTTCCAAAACAACAACAGTAACAATAATTAAGCAGAAGTACAGAATCCAGACTACTGTTGGGTGGTCTGTGTTTAAAAAACATAAGAAAGAATAAAAGCTAATGCTGTAAAGACAACTATTCCCTTTCAAAGCAAAGGCCACATAAAACCGTGTTGCTCAGTTTGGTTTTTACTTCATGCCACCTGTAAACACAAGACTGGATATTCAGTTTCTGGGAAGAAATTAAACTACTTTTACATCCAGAGTAAAGGAAAGGCCCTCTGCTGCCTGGATCACAGATTACCCAGGAAAAAGGTAGCTGGGGGAAGGCTTCCTCTTCGTCGCTCATTTCATTAGAAAGGTCATATCTGAACAAAAGAGCTTTCAATAAAAGCACAAAACATATCTTGATGTTATTTCTGCCCTCTGTCTCTAAAGCTTGCTACGGGGACTAACACTTTCCATTCCTCACCAACAGATACATCACCTTTTTGGCACCATAGGTGGAATTTCTTCCTAATGTATATTTTTGCCTTATACAAAAGTCGATTGTCTAATCATGCAAATCCAACAGAATTCCAAAAAGTGCCACAAGACAGCTCAACTCTTTGCAATCTACTGCCTAGTTCCTACACTGCCATAGGAACCTCCCAGAGAACAGACTGTCATCCTGGCTTAGATCTGACAGCGTAGTTCATAAATGGCATTTCAACCTCTCTTTCTGGGGGGAGAGAATCGAAACCCATGCCCTGATTCCATTGATTTCTCACCCTCAAGAGCTCTGAAAATGCATGGAGATTTCTTTGATTTGTTGAAGACGTCTTCACTGAACAGCCTGATTAGAGAAAAACTTACTGATTCAATCAAATAGAAAATAAAGACAAAAACAGGTAGTGGTAGATTTCTCAATCTTTGCTCCTGTCCTTGGAGACCAGGGTAGAGTTTCACTGCTACTGCATTTTCCCCAGCTGGATCTTCTTCCAGGCCTCTGATGCTGTGAAAATGCAAGAATCAAGGATCCCAGCTACAGTAAATGTTCCTCCGATGATGGCACATATCTGAAATGTACACAGAGAGGAAACAGGTTTGTCAGTGATGAGGGAAAATTTTAACCACTTTTATTTAAAACTGGGGGGAAGGATATTATTGCCTCCTGCTGAGTATTTTCTGGAAGCATAGTAAGAACTGGGTAACAGTACTGGGGACATAATTACATGACAATCATTCAGGAAAACCATTCCCTACAGTGGAATAACTTAGTGCTATCCTGAACTCATCACAGCCTATCATAAATCCCAGCTCCCAGGAGCCTACAGCATGAATGCTCTTCCTTTCTGGGCTAAACTCCACCTAACAAAGCTTTCTAGAAGTCTTGTGTTGCTCATTTCTTCCTACTACTGTTTTATAAATACCATGGCCTTGTAGTCTTTTCCCTGTTTCACAAGATACAGCATTTGCAAAGAGGCAAAAGACACTTAAATAGCATGTGAAGGACAGTGACTAACAGAAACCCAGCTACCAGTGACACCTACAGCTAAGTCTGTCTAACACTTTCCATTACAAGGGCTGCTTACAAAAGCTCTGCCAACTTAACGCTCTGTGGGCCAAAGTTTTCCATGCAAGATGTCCCGGGTTGAATTATTTAAACACCAGTAAAAACATGTAATCATTTTCAAGAATTGAGTTAGGGAAACATTATCTCCTGATTAGCATAACAGCCTACTTCAGTTCTCAAGTGCTAGAAAAAAGCAAAAGTATTCTGACATGTCAAACCAGAAGTACTTTGGCTTAGAGCATCCAAAGTCAGGGGGCAGCAGTTATGGAGTTTGCAACACACTGCTCCAATTCCCTTATCTATGAAATGAGGACAACACCAGACTTGCCTCCCAGGGAAAACACATTTGTAGGGTTCAACACCATGACAATATCTGTCTTAGGGTCCTTGTGGAAACTTATGACTTGTACTCAGGACTGGGTTAATACAAACCACCTCCTAGTAACAAGGCAGCAGTCAGATACCGTAGGATGGGAAGAAACGCTGCTCACATGGTGCCACCCCACCCCACGCACTGCATGAGGCAGGGTTCACACGGAAAGTATGAGACACAATAATGTAACCTAATAACGTTTAACAGCCAAGTTATAATTACACAGGACCCGGCATTTCCTAACTCCCACATTTTTTTACTTCGTAACTGTGATGCTCTTTTAATTTGGCCTTTTACATTGCATAGAATTAGGTGAATAAGGGACACCGGGTCAGTGAGAAAAGGACAAGATACAGAGTTTATCTCCTGATAAGGGCCTGCCTAGGAAAAGAGGTATTTTGCTGTGAGTTAGAAGCCAAGAGAAAGAGAGGAACCCAAAATCAGTGTAGCAGTGTATCAGGGAAATGCAATACAACTGACACAGAAGGGAACCGCTGCCATGCTGGCCCTCCCATGCCACGTCTCCTCTCCCACACAGCACAGACATGGTTACAGACACAAGAGTAAGGCAGCAGCAGCAGCGTTCAGCTGGGCAGGGCGTTAGTGGCAGCAGAACAAGCAGTTCATTAATGGTGAGTGAAGGCAGCAAGTAATAAAGCACTCATTTACATGCATATTTATAACTGGGGTATATGTGTTCAGTGAGCTCAGTGAAATTAAAATGGCTTTTGCAGGACAGCTGGCATTCCAGCAGATAAGGGCTTCAAAAACCAGAGCACCAGCCCAAGGCAAAGTTAATATTTTTAGGGGACAAGTCCAGCCCCTGCCCCCTGTGTCCCCTCCTTGCCATCCCTCGCTGCATGACGTAGGGTGACTTTTCAGGGAAAATGACCGAATGGAGTCGGGTTATTTCAGTGCACAGCAGCTCAGCTGACAGGAGATGTTACACCGCAAACAACAGAGAAACCATCCAACACTAAGATTTTGCATCATATGGTAGGAAAATCTGATTTCAGTGCAGCAGTGCAAGGGAGTGGGGAATAGAAAACAAAATATATTCATCTGCACAGCTCTGTACTGCTGAGTGTTTATGAGTCACACACACCTGGCATTCGCTCCGAGCCTGCCTCCCAGCACGCACACAGCCCTCTCGGTTCATTGCGACAAAGAAAAGGCAGCACCAGGGTTGGTCTCCAGGTCACACAGAAGTGTGTTTCTTTATCACCACTGTTCTGATGCACACGGAGCGTTGCTCCTTAGCAGCACTGAAGGAAGTCAGGCATCATGTGCTGATTTATATTTAATGGAGTTTTATAATGGGAATGATCTGTGTCTGGCTCTGTGAGGTTGTGGTTTCACTCAGGCCCAACCATTAATGGAGGAAGGAAAAGAAATACAGAAGCATAACAATTACAGCAGTGAGAGACCATGCGATGCAGGGTCCGCATGATGGTTTTGAACAGAATCCGATTATAGAATAGTGGTTGAGATGCAGGCTTAAGTCTAAAGTCACACGAGTGCATATGTAGGAGGAGGCAAGGCTGCAAGCAAGATGACAGAAAGGCAAGTGTCAGATACACGACTGTGGACCTCTGGGACGTCTTAAAATCTTAAAATTACTTTTAAGGACAGAGGGGACCAGCAGGACTCCCAAGTAATTCCTATGAAGGTAAGCTGCAGAATCCCACCCAGAGATTTCTGGCTGACCTGCAGCACATCTTGTAGAAAAACACAGGACTGAGTCTATGGTACCTGTCAGTAACAGGTCCTATGGCTGAAATAATTTGCCCTGCAAACTTCTCTCCCTGACCTCCCATTATTTCCAGTTTATTTTTTTTTCACACCTAGAGGACAGACAGATCCTCTCATATTGGGAAAAAAAATATTCTTTTTTTTGGATGTTGAATGCTTCAGCAGAACTCTGGCTTGTTTTCTGCCTGCTTTCCCCTCTGAGCCCCTAGACTGACCTCATGATAAAATCTTTCAGTTTGGCCACTTACAGGAACTCATAAATTTTCAGCAGTGAAATTTTCCCCCTTGCTCCATAACCTTAACCACAAGGCCATGAATAGCTTCTCTTTATGGGGAGATGCCTTGATTTTAAGCAGTACAGTTTAACAGGCAAAAAAATACTGTGTTTAACCCTGTGCCAAGTGTCTGTGGTTAACCCCAGGATCCATGGCAAGTTCATTGCAGTGACAGTGGCAGCACTGACCCAACAAGCAATACAAAATCTTATTTAGTACTGAATTTTTTGAAGTGTGATTTGTAAAGTAAAATCTATGCTAAACCAATGCTTTTTGTCCTGCACAGGAAGCACCTCTCACACGGTATAGAAAATTAGGATAATTCTTAATACCACAAAAAGCCAAGAAGCAGGCATGAGTCACAGTGGGTCCACTGGGAAGACAGAAGACCTGGGAACACTGCTGTGGTGCTATAATGCTGTTCTTAGCGGCACTGAAGTTTTTTTTGGGCAAACTCATTACTAACAAAGAGCATCAGATAACCTTTCCCAGAATGAGATTCCTTTGGCTCTCTGAACAGCCAACACCCCTCTCTCATCTAATCTCTTCACATGTCCTTCCCACATGTCCTTCTCCAAAGTGTATCCTTCCCTCCAACAGTGACACCATTTGTTCCCTAAAGTCTTTTTGAAGCCCACAGGATCCTCGCCCCCCTCGGGACACATATTTACAGAAAGCCACAAGGGTGCCCCAGTAAACAATCTGCTTACTAAAAGGAGTCACAGGTGATCCCCCCTATACAGGAGCCCCTCTTCTGTTTTTAAATTAAGCAGCTGCTGCTCAGAAAAAGCTGATGCTTTCCGTGGCCAGCCCCATTTGGTAATGACTCCAGATGTCCCAGCACAATCTCTGTCTGGACCTCAGCCCAGTGCTGATCATCACTAACTGGTCTCCAGAGCAACTGTGATGCAAAAGGCCACACTGGAGATACAGGAAAGGGCTAAAGCAGCGGAAAGGACAACGGAACAGATCATATCATCAAACCAGGGCAAGGAAACCTAGGACAAAAAGTGTTTTGATCCTCTGCAGCAGTGCTCCCCTCCTCCAACCTTTTCAATGCCACCTTGAACGCTGTAAAGCATTAAGTGTAGCACATACACAGCCAAGGCTGACCTACTGCAAAACATCCCTAGCCTAAACGAGAGCAAGAGCAGGTCAGCTGTACCAGGGCCTGATGGTCCAGGCTGATAGCCACGATATAGCATCTGTAACAAGGATCTGCCTCTAAGTCAGCCACGTCTGACCAGGGTGTGGCACACCTTTCTGACGTACTGTGTAACAGCTACTGCAGATATCAATGTCACCCACACGTCTCCATAGGAAGGATGTTCAACTGAAATGGCTGCAGGTGAGCTGCTTGAGACTACAGACATTTATGAGACCAAAGTAGATAACTGGACTTGGCAGTGCCAGGTTAATGGTTGGATTGATGATCTTAAAGGTCTTTTCCAACCAGAATGATTCTATGACAAAAATAATTTGTAAAACTCTTCTTCAGCAGTCTAGCAGCCAGCACATGCCTGGCTAACTCCACAGACAGGATGGGGCAATATTCTAGCTCGGGCTGTCTCAAATCCAAGAGGTCATTGTGGCAACCAGTGAGTAAAGCCTCTCCTGTGGACTCTATATAAACTCTGAAGCATGGTATCAAAGTCAACAAAGATGCTATTTATATGCATACAATGGCATATCAGCAGTAAATCAATGCTAGCAATGGACATAACAAAGAATAATGCCAGCTACCAATCATTTCCAAACACTGTTTCTCGTTAAAAACACCTCCGCACCTTCACCCCCAACAAGAGAGCTATATTGTTATATAGTGTATTGTTAGGGAGAGAAGTAGAGGCAGTATGAGATTCCAAGTCATAAAATCCTGATGCTTGACCTTTCTTAGGATTATGTTTTGAAACCAAACAGACATGCTAAGAGGAAAAGGACTTAAACCACGACATTTAGATTTTACTTCAAGTCCCTTTCTCTTGGTATTTGTGTATCTTAGAGATCACACATATTTCTAAAGTTAAGCGAGGGAAACTTGGTGTTTATCAGAAGCTGCAAAATCAAAATCTTTAAGTGCAACACAGCCACACTGTTTATGTTACTTCCAATTAAAATATTCAAACAGTTTAAAAATCAAAATCTGAGGTCTTCATTCCAGCCAATTTATCAATTTCACGTTCTACTGTGTCTCCCTGGCACAGCAAACTGCAGCTTAAATCTTAAGCCAACTCCCTCAGGACACATTTTTTTTTAAAGTTCTAGAAGATCTTTAAATAGCTCTTCGCCTAACTAGCAGTTTGGACAGTACAGCTTTGTTATAGATGCTGAGATCAGTACTGCAGGATGTTATCTGCATAGATCAAACCATAACTCGTCAGGAAAACACCTCTGGAATTTGATAATGCAGCTCTTCTCCACTTCCACCCAGGAGTAAGTGCCTGGAACTGGCATACCCATATTAAGCCAAGCAGCAGCACCGAGTAAAAAACTGCCCTGCATTCTCTGCAAGTTATATCTCACCATTAGAGACGGTTTATTGCAGCATGCTTTACTACATACCACATCAGCTTACTTCCAAGTTTCTGACATGCTGCAATAGTGCCCATCCTGTCTAGACAGAGTTTGGCACTTCTGGAATAGGATCATTTTCTTTCTTCTTGTGCCTAGCCATTAAATCAAATTGTCAGAGCATAGGACTTACCAGTTACCTCACTCACTCCAGTACAATTGCAGTGATGTACTGCTTTGTTTCAGTCGTGTCGCAATGCTCTTCAAGCAGAAACTCAATTCTTCTGGACAAGAAAGGCTCAGAAGAAAAATGAAAGGCAGGCAGGAAAAGGGAGAATTAGATGTTTACAGGAACTCACCGATGTGATAAACCTGTACAAAGGCTGTCGTCTCTCTGTGTATTTCACTGTGATAGGGCTCAAATCGTAACGAAACCAGATAGCTGGGATAATGCGGCCAGTGTGACTGTAGGCTACGTACTCCTGGAAAAGAAAGAGGGGAAAAATGTCAGAAAATGTGAGCAGTCTCATTCCAGATAGTGTCTGCCATAAAACTGCTTCTGTAGATTTGGCCCTTACTCCACTGTTTTGTACTAGTGATCAGATTGAAAGAAGCAAACAGTTAATTCCTGTATGATTATCCACCCCCCGTCCTTATCAAATAGGAAATTAAGTTCTTTACAGTCTGATAATGATATAACTGGGAACAGAGAGTGGTGGTGCTTACTCTCACCTTCAGTCAAAGTTACAGAAGCAAACAGAAAGGCTGTCATTGATTTCTCTAGCTTAGATCTGCTTTATTTAAATACAAGCAGTCTCTGAGTGATTGCACATAAAGTTTTTGTACTGTCAGCATGTAACTTGTATACCAGGTTAACCATCAAACAAACTGGAATTTAGTTTGCAAGAACCTGAAAATCCCTCCTTGTCCACACACTCGGAATAGCAAGCAGCAGCTCCCATCTGTAAGACCCCCTTTGCATTGGGACCAACAATGTGAATGCTTTGCCCACTCAATATGAATCACATAGAGCATCTTTAAAAATCGTGCTGAAAGCCAAAATGAAACTGTATATGGAAAAATATTGGCAAAGGTTCAAAAAATATTCCAGGTTGGTTCGGGAGAGACATCTTCAGGTTGCCAGTGATAATCTCCTTTAATAACAGGTACAGTGCACATCAACCAGCCACAGGACAACAGCCCAGCAAGACACACTGCACAAGGCCAGTGCAGAACAGATACTAACATCACCTTAGCATCAGAAGTCACATCTTTGAGCTAATATTTTGTCTGTGCTCTCAGACAATATATATTAATCATGGAAATATATATCAATTTTCAAGGATCAGGGCATTTATCTTGACAGACTGAAAAAAAAAATAATCAAAGAAAAGCAGGCTGGGAACTCAGCAATCCCATGGAAGCCATCAGCACTGGCATGGCACACACTGCCTCTACCCAGCTGTTCTTCCCTTCCTTAGCCCTATGATATGCCTGCCAACTCAGATGACCTCTTCTGTTTTAATTCTCCTTCACACAGAGGCAAAGCCAACCTCAAATACTTCAGAAAGGTGAAGAACGGACAAAGCAATAGGACACCCATGAGCATGATACAAAAAAAGACAATTTTACTCTGTGAGCTCAGAGGGAGCTACTGAAACAGCATCTATGTCCTTCATTAATCTCATATAAATCCCAATTTTCCCTCTATTTAGGTATTTTTCCATGGATGACAAGAGAAGCAGAATGCAGCTGAAGTCCCTAGTCAAAATATTTTCAGGGCAGAAGTTCTGCAGCATATCTTGGGACAGCAGCTATCTGGGGAAGTAAGGAAACAGAGGGTCTAGGAGGTGAAAGGGGAGAGGAGACAGACAGTCCACACTTGAGACTTTATTCACCTCTTCCTACTAGTCAATCTGTGCTAGACTATTCCAATGGCTCCCAATTTCTGTTTCCCACCGATCAGTATAGAGAGTCAAGGACTAAAGCATCAATAAGAGAATTTTAATGTTTAATGAGAAGAAAATGTAGAGGCAGCACTGTTTCTCTGCACTTCAGTTTTGATAAGAGTGACTTCATTTTTTCCTTCCTCTCCCCTTTTCCCCACCAGCAATCCTGCCCTAATGAGTCAGTCTTGGCTGAACGCCCCAATTTGCAACCACGCTCACAGAAGTGTCAGAAGCTCCTGCTATTTTCCAAGTTACTTTGAGAACTCGCGTTGCAAGAGTCTTATCAGAACAACAGTTGTGACATTAAGCAGAACAAATACATTGTAATCTGACTAGAGGGAGACATCCAAATCATTGGGACACACTGTACAAGCAAGCCCAAAAGTCCCTAGACAGGAACATTAATCTGAGAACTAGACCATGAGAGTGTGTGTTTGATTCTTAGTTATGGCAAACTAGCATTAATTAGATATTATAAACAGATTCTGGACCTTAATTTAGCACACGACTGGCAAATAATTTTAAATCGAAAGAGGCTTTTTACCTGAAAAAGTAAATAAGGTCTTTTTTTAAAAAAATAAAAATTCAATACATTGTATTATTAAAATACAAAAATATTCACATTTAATGTAAATTAATGTAAGAATTATAAAGCTACAAAACTATCATAATTCACTATACCAAAGTAGGCACTGTGAAATAGTCAGCCAGTACGTATTTGCTGCTGCAGGATCCTTGGCTTAATACCTGAAATCAACATTTGTAAAAAGCTAAGAACTCTGTTAACTTATTTGTCTGATACATCCATCACAATTAAGACTGTTTTATTAATAAAAATACATGCAAGTGCTGTTCTGTATGCTCAGAAGGATTAGTTTCCATTCAGATGCATCTTGACATATATCACAAGAGCTTCTGCAGCATGTAAAAGCTTACTACACATTTTATAGAAATCTGTATCAGTTAAATGGATATACAAGAAAGTCAAGAGTAAGAATACCTTTCTCTAGAACTAAAACAATGCCATCACCTGCTCTGACAAGCCCTCACAATCCCAACCCTGGTAAACGCCAGCACCAGGAGCAACAGGAGGCCACGCTCTGGAGAGCTTCAGTTCCCCATTCTCCCAGCAGAGGCTACTGCTCACCTACATACAAATGTACATGGCTTCAGAGCAGAGGAGCAAGAGGGAGGAGGAATGCTGACTGAAGATCCTCCATGCATCCACTGGGTTGCAATGAGGAGCTTCTCTAAGAAGTACTCACTTCTTTACCTTATTTGCTACAGTATATTGGTATGAGTATCGCTGCTTGCCGCTCATGTCTTCGTACACTGTCGGGACTATCTTCAATATGTAATCGTGAGAGGCAAGAGCTGTGGTCAAGAAAGGAAAGGAAAGTATATTTTAGCATTCAAAGGAATCACAGCCTACACATTTCAAAGTAAATGTGCAAAATCAACCAAAACAAGTAAGTCACAGAAAAGGTATCTCCCTCCTCCTTAGCTCAGGTTCAGTGACAGTGACGATTTCGCATCTTACATTTATGTCCTTTGTACAAAGCTTTGTAAGGTAGTTGGATGACACCAGAACCTGCCCATCATGCTAAGACTTCTGTAGTACTAGAGATGAGTTTGGGTCACTTGAACCTTTCTAACTGCTTGCAACCATAAATGGTAAGACTTGTCAGCACCAAAAAAACCTGCCTAGAGTAAAAAACCCATCTTTGTTTCTTTGTCTTCTTCCTCCTTTTACAGCTGCTTAACGATTTTTTTTCATTATTTAAATAGCTTGTGCTATTTTTTGTGTCTGCTGAAACAGTTCTAAAACAGAATTCTAAATTATTTCTCTGCAGGATCCTTTGGCCAAGTGTAACACAATGACATTTGACTCCTGGAGAAAAAGAAAACAAACAAACCACAATTGTCTAGCTTCAGGAACAGCCATAAAAATCTTGTTCCAAGAAGTGGACAAGACTGATATCCTGCGGGAGACTGAACACTTGCAAGAGAAAAACTATGCTGAATTATAGCATGCATTGGAAATTTCTTTTTGTGTTGCTGGTCATAAAGAAGGGCAATGAAAATATCTATCCTAGCCACAGGGGAACACAAGGTTAGAGCAAACTTGCAACACAAGAAAAAGGAAAAGTTCTGGTATCAGTGACGGCAGCAAAGGGAAGCTACAGGAATAGGATATAGATTAAAAAACCCCAGTAATTCTAAGTCAGCCATATCAGAGCTGGAGACAACGTCCAGGTTGCAGAAGGCCTGCAAAGGACCTTTTGGGCTAAGCCTTCTCTATGGTACTGGAGAAAATGGAAATGTCAGTCAGCAATGTCTGGATCATTTTGGTTAAAGAGGCAAATTAAAGACTTCTGGATACACCATTGCTGTATGAATGGCCTTGTTTCCTTTCCTGCAGAGAGTAGCTAAGACCTGTAATCACCAAGAATACATACGATTTGAGCTGAGTTTGTCTGCTCCCTCCAAGGCATTGAATGCTCCGTGAACGTTATGGACCTGTAAAGAAAAAAGGCATATGAAGAAACTCTTCTCTGACTTGGTACTCTTGATCTTTGCTTCCCTATCCTACCCTGGAACAAGGAGGTCAGCCTGATTCAAACTTTCCAAAAACAAAGCCTCAGCCCAGTAAAAGATGACTTGAAATATCTTTCAGTGACCATCACCACAGAGGTTGGTTCCAAGTAAAAAAGTTGATTTCACAACGTCTTACAAGATGAAACTCCAAAACCACTCCAAGGCTAAAGGAATTGCAGCTGGAAGAGGCCAGTTATGAAATGTCATAGTGAGATATTTCCCAAGAGCTTTGCATAGTTAACTGAAATTAATTTATCAGGCTGAAAGGGAAATAAATGGGAGTCATACTCAGGTTAAAACTCAAAAGTTGCCCTGTAAAGGTAAGCAGCTCGTGTCAGAGCAGTTTGGCTTGTACAGCTTTAAGTCACTAGCCCAGCTTTCACACCATGCACACTATGCCCTTGGAGATGTGAAGGACACGTGCCAACACTGCCATCCATTCAGCTTTTCCTGCAGCTGGTCCCAGGCATGCAAGTATCTGTTTGCCCAGAATAACAGGATTTCCATCCCATGCCTTTCACATACTATGATCTGGAGTCTGATGTCCACCAAAAGAATAATCAATTTGTGAACTCTCTAGACAGGGGAAACCTTACAGCAACAGCTGTAGATCAGAGGTTGCATCATTCACATAATGTACAGCGAGAAAGGACAAATAACTTCACAACCTAGAAGTTCCTGACCTTAAGCCAGATAACAGGGAAGAGGAGTTTGGAAAAAGTATTTGGTCATGGGAGTCACAGAGTCACAGAGTCACTAACACGGCAATGCAATCTCCTTCCCAGACCCCCTCAACAACTGATAGTGTGTGGATGTGTACATCTCATCCTGATGGCTGTTTCCTTACTCTGAATGTTATGGAGTGGATGATGGTTTGGAGGAAGCAGCAACTGAACCTGTTTCTCTCCTGAGAAAGGAAATTCTACAGAGACAAAACCACCAGCAAGTTCAACTGGCAAGGTGCTGGTAACAAGCACAGAGCAAAAGCAACAGCTGAACCTTCTACAGTGCCCTTCAGTCTGGTGGCATTTCAAATACTTTACACAACAGCAACCATTTCTGAACTCCGCATGCAGACTGTGCATATTCTTTACTCATTGTAAAAAGCATATGAAGAAAGAGAAGCTCCTGGACTGGGCTACAGTATTACATTCCATTCTTTATACAGCTGAAAAGTAAGTCTCTTATAGCATACTGGGGCCAGAGACTTTAAGGTCCACTTCAAACATATTTGAGTTGGTTGCTCAGCAAACAACTACATCTATCCTGTGAGGCACCTGTACATTTGAACTTATGTTCTTGTCCTTGGTTCCCCAGCATCCACACTTCTATTTATATGCAAAAGTTGCCTGCCCTGCACCTCCCTATACAGTGAGTTTGCAAAGCTGTGAGTTACAGGGCTTCCATACAGAAAAAGCCACCAGACACCTCCACAACTGCCTGTTTCTGTGCCATCAGGTCCTTTGGTGCACCTGCCTCTCTGTCTTTGCAACATGGATGACATTTGTAACTCGCAGTCTGATGTTGTACCATGATTTTCCTTGTGGAATGCTCTGCACTACCATTACAATACTTGCTGTCCATACATTGGTAATTAATCGCTGCTCTACAAAGCACACAGGTTTGTTCCCTGGGGGAACGTACTTGTTTGTGCCTTGTTATATAGCTGAAAGGACTTCAACAAGCAGTAAGCTTTTGGCCACAGCAACAAAATTGCTTTGCAACAGAAAATTTAAGCAATCCTGTTTAGCCAGACCTCCTCAGGAATGTGCTGCACTACTAAGGCCAAATCTAGTGTTTGGTGTAGTGGCACAGGAGGCTAGTCAGTGGTTTAGCAGTGCCAACACTTCATTATCCTGCAACATGGACCTCAAAAAGATGCTTGCCAGGGCCTTGAACACCCTAGGCTTTAACCTCCACAAACACATACAAAGACATATAACCAGACATATAACTCAGGCAGAGTCCAACAGCAGGCTAAAATAACTTCCAAACTTGAAACTATCAAGGGGAAACAAGGTCTCTCACAAAGGTTAAAACTAGGATTATTCAACACCATGATCTAGCACTCAAGATAATTTTATAATTAAAAACATATAATCTCCTATTTTCCACATGCCTAACATGCAAGAACCTCACTGGTTTGAATTTCGGTCTCATCTACATGAGAGAAAAATCTACACAGTCTGCCACTATTGTGCATGAACTACTGTTGAAGAATTGAAGCTCATTCAATGCCAAACGAGATTTAAATCTCTGCTTCAAACAGTTTTTTCTGGAGTACACAACATGTACCTTAGTGGACCATTCTCACTGAGCCAGTAACAACTTACAAAGAACCAACACCCAGCACATGACACAAGCAAATGAGAAGCTCCTCATCCCCTTCAAGACATGAGCATATATTACATCAAAGCAGGTGTATACAACCCAAAATATTCAAAGATGTATCTATACAGATTTAAAGTTCTCCGTACTTGCTGGCTCTTTACACTGCTTGCTGAGTCTTGGTAGCACCTGTATAGTGAACATATCCTTCTTTAATTTGTGCTGTTGAACTCATGTTTACCTACAGAATCAGCAGCACCTACATGCTCCATCCTTGTGTAGGGAGATGATGAGTAGTTATTTCAAGCTTTGAAAGTACTAATCAGAACTTGTCCAAATCAGGAGCCAACTACATGTTTGCTAGACAGGTTTCTCACCACCAGAGCTGAAGGCACTTGCTTCTTTTCCCCCAGCTGTCCAGACTTCTCATCTCATTCATGCTGATTCGCACTTCAGCTCCATTACTCAAAGACTCCATGATAAAACAATGGGAACGCTACCTTGGAGCACTGATTTCCCACGCAAACTGCAGAACTCCCTATTAGCACTTACCTAATATTTTTCATAATCTCAGTGTGCTTTACAGACATTAAGCGAAGCTTATTTATATGCTAATATTTCAGCGTTCCCACACAAGATATTTCCTAAAAGAAGCCGGGAGCAGAGTCAGAAGACTACAAAGCAACGCTTAAACTTGTTAGCATGAAAAAGGGTTTTGGAAGTGGGTGTACAAGGAGCAGACTAATGAGACGTCTGTGCTGAGGAAAGAAGATTACAGAGAGACTATGGGTAAGCAATGTTTAGGGTGAGTCGCAAACTGGGTGTGCACATACATAACTCCCACCTATGATGTTAGTAGCTCCTTGGAAGTAGGCTAGAGAAGTGCTGTAATCTGTCCTTATTGAGAAATCAGGAATTATTACATAACTTGAAACACCTGGTGAAACTCTATCCACAGGGCAAGTGCACACGTTCTTCCCAGCAGGGAACTGGCAGTTCTAAGTCTACCTTGTGTTTCAGTGAGGGTCAGGATGATGGAGCCAAGCTTTTGTCAGTAATGACCAATGATAGGACAAGGGGCAATGGTTGTAAACTGGAGCATAGGAGGCTCCATGTAAATATCAGGAAAAACTTTTTCACTGTGAGAGTGCCAGAGCACTGGAACAGGCTGCCCAGAGAGGCTGTGGAGTCTCCTTGGCTGGAGACATTCAAACCCCGCCTGGATGCGTTCCTGTGTGATGGACTCTAGGTGACCCTGCTCTGGTAGGGGGGTTGGACTAGATGATCTTTCGAGGTCCCTTACAACCCCTAGGATTCTGTGATTCTGTGATTCTGTGATTCTGTGTGATTCATAGAAGAAATTTGACTAATAGGTGTCTGCTATACAAGTCAAGTGAATTCAAAAGAACCTGACTGGTGCTACAGTAAAGACAGTAGCAAGCACACATCTTCCCTTAGTATATTCACTGCTCCTCTGCAAAGGCACTCAAGATGTGTTTGCTGTATTAATACTGAAAACAGTACTGCAGAGGATTTTGCAAAGCCATGAATACTCATTTCTACTCCCTGCAGAAAGATAGCCACATAGTTTTTCAAAAGGACTTTCAGTTTCAGATGAAAACACCAAAGTTACTGTATGACTGAACACTGCTCCTTTCTGAAGTGGTGGCCTATAAACCACTTGTGAACTCTTTTGGACTGAGTGTACATTGCATAAATGCAAGAGATGAGCTTGCTTACCCAGGCAGTCCATTCTTATATCCTCCTCACATTGTACATGGCCCTTCCATAAAACCAAAGTGTCTAATATTAAAGTTACTCTCATTGAATTCCTTCCCCTAGAGCCAGGGAATTTTCAGGGAAGAGACTCACCTGTAACTTGTCCCCAAATGAGAGCTTGTGGATGACATGAGTCATGTCAGGATTCTGAGGCTGCGCAGTGGCACTGTGTGTTGATACGTGAAAGTTACCAGGGACCTAAAATTAGTCAAGACAAGGAAGACAGGATTTCACATTTTATCCCTCAAGGCATTGCTAGGCTCCGTGATATGAAGCAGAAATGCTTGGATCCATCCAGCTTGGCAGGCTGTATCTACTTAGCAGTGGACAACCTCTATCATGTCAGAAAGGCTCTGCAATACTTTCCTGCACTTGACCAACACCATCATACTGCATATGAGTGGAGATCAGTTACATCCCACAGCCCAGGAGTCTGGCACCCTCACATTGCTACTGCTGCTGGCTAGGAAGTGATGAGTGGATCACTCCTAACTTCAGGGATTCCTAAATATTTAAGGCTATGTCTTCCATCCCCATGAAAACAAGATTCATGTCTCTTACAGGCTACAAACAGTTGCTTAACATTCTACTCCCACATCTTACATTTTTAAGTGGGCGCACTGCTGCAGGACAACCCAAGAAAGCTGTGGATATATTCTTATAGCAGTACTGGCCAGAAGCAACCTTACTTTTGAGAAGATTATCCATAAGAATAAGTTTTATATAAAAGAGAAAAAAAATCCCCACCAAATATTATGGGGCTTCCTATACAAACTAAGCTAGATCTTCAGCTTCCAGTCCCTGGCAACAGCCCTTCCAAGTACAGGAATTTCTATTTTTTATGTTTTAAATGGAGGGAAATACCAGTTCTGAAAAATACAGGTTTAATCTAAGGACTCAGTTCCAAGACAAAAAATGAGCACTGGTGTCATTCTGATGGGATCACTCTAGCATGCACACACTTTTCTGGTCACTAGCCCTACTCTGTGAAGCCTTTCAGCAGATTTGAGCTCAATCACTGTTACGGAGGATGCAAGAATTTTTTCCTGCTGAGAAAAGGTTGGAAATTAGGCAGTCTTGACTTGCAAACCCTTTGGCAACACTGAGGAGCAATCTGACATGGCCTAAGACAAGAGTGGGAGGATGGTTATACAACTGGTACCCATTGTGCTCTCTGCTGAGACACCTCACCAGCAGGGCCACGGGAGGCCACATGCTGGATCCATGTGCTTTCAGGAAAGCTAATTGAAATGACTTGAGGAACAGCAGTGCACTCCTGGGAACACTTTCAGGTGTGGACACAAGCTGTGTCATACACAAGCGCAGTAAACAGGGTGGCAGGCTCTGCAGTAAGAAGTACACACAATCATTTCATTGTTACCTTGTCCTCCCTCTTCAGGATTGAGAATAACACCCAAGTGCAACCCTTGTTCGAGTTTCAAAGCCTGGCCATGTCCCACTCCAGATACGAGCTCATACAGAAGCCTGTACAACTTCTGCCAAGGGACTGAGGATTTCCAGCTCATACACATGCGGCTCAGGTTTTCAGAGCCAGAAGTCCCAGGTCAGGTCCCCTATCTCTGACAGCAGTCCCAGACACTCTGAGACAACTCAATTAGTGGCCTTTCACAGATTAAGCAGTGAAGGGAGCTCCTCACTGCCTCATATACCAACCCCCTTTTGACTTGCTTTGGTGAGCAGAATACACCACATTTAGAGGACAAAACCCCAACTATTTCAGGTCTGTGCTTTGGGAATTAACAAAACAAGAACTACCTTTAAAGAAGCCCTTTCCCAGTTTTGTGGACTATCAGCCGCCAGTATTCTGGTGGTTTAGAGGCGAGGAAAGAAACGTCCTCTTTAAGTCCCTAATCCCTTCCATGCCACAGAATCAGTAAGAGGTTCTGCCTGTTATTTTTAGATGCGATTTAACATGACCTGGGAGGAAAAGAAGGAAGTAGGATTTTGTAGCCTGTGGTACATGAGGAGGCGTGAATAAAGGGTGTGCCTTTCTTAGGACATCAGTGGGCCCCACCACTGACTCCCCCACCCCAGCTAGTCATCTTCAGCATTACACAGCAAGATTATTCAATTCTGAACACACCCATCCCAGAGAGGAGCCTCCTCCAGGCCTGGATTTTCATTCTTTGAGACAGAAGCAAAGCATCTCGACAAAGCATGCGCAGAGGCTGCGTGCATGTGTTCCAAACATCTCAGCATGGAGCTGCTTCTGTTACGCTGGCACCCTCTAGTAGGGAACATTCCTGTCATTCTGCGGCTCTCGAAACAAAAGAGTACTTGGATAGAGACATTGCCAAAGACCTCTGCACAGTGAGTCACATTTTAGAGGTGCAAAAGTCATGACAAGTAAACACAGAAGCCATTTGGCATTTGTAGGGAGTTCACACATCCCCTAAACATTAGGCTGCTGCATTGAAAGCGAGCACCGGCCACAACACAAAGCTGCTCTCTGCTGTTAAGCAATGCTATCTCAACTACCTGTTTTAGAGAATGAAAAAAAAAACCCGATCTAACACATTCTCAGTCGGTCTAGCTATGCAGTCACATCTGCTCATGTTGTATTGCAGACCTAACCTTACCACTGATTCGGGACACGAACATGGGACATGAACAGGGATATGACTCTACAGGAGACACATTGACACACACACTTTTCCTGAGCATTTTACAAATGGATCTTGCTAGCGTTTCCCCAGTCAGCACACACTCACCCACTATCACTCCCACTCACCTTGTTGATGCTGAAATGGCCCTCAAACCTGCAGCCATCCCCATTATTGAGAGGTATCTTCATTGAGTTGTCAATATGACCCACTTCGTGCCTTCCCATTTCATCTTGGATGTCTAGTCCAACTACTGCATGGGTGGGAAGAGCAGAGACAAAAATCAAAACAAAAGAAATAACAGGAAAGTTGCAAAGGAAAAGCATGCACTGCTTTTACTGGGAAAAAAATCAACATCTTTTTTCCTGACATTTGGCTAACTGTGCTAGGAACGTCATTTGTCAAATGTTAATTGTTATACCAGCTCTTCAGAAAGAACATTTTGACCAAACTTTTCAGACTGCCTATCTGACACAAATATACCTCCCATACCCTGCCAGCTAACTGCAATCTCAACTACAGAAACAGAAAAACTTCAGGTGGACAAGGAAGGTGAAGTCAACAACTGGCTGGTGCATTCAGAGTTAAGAATGAAACCTGGGAGGTTTCTTGCTCCCAGAGACAAAAAGGTCACTATGAAAAAAGGAAATTATATTTAGAAAGAAGCCAGCATGGAGGTCAGCCACTAACACAGGCTGCAGAGTGAGCACAGGGTCCAAGAAAACAGGTGTCCTGGCCTGGAACAGAAAGCCATGAGGTATTGGCAAAGGCTGAAGCTACTTGATGTCCATCTACCCTATTACAGAAGAAGGGCCACTGTACCAGTTTGGGCCCATTTCAAGTATTATTTAAAATACAAAAAAAAACCCCTGATAAGTGAAAAGGGGTACTCACGTTCACAGTGCAGGTTTGGCAAACTGATGTTCAGATTCACTTCTATTTTACCTCCACTGTCTTTGTCTGGGTCATCCACATAGAGCTCATTAACTCTGGAGGACAAAAAACACAGGTGGGTTCAGGCACATAGCTGCTTTCCACAGGAAAAAAACAACTTGCACGGGAAGGGAAAAAAGGAGACTTTAAAGCTTTAAACAAGTCCCTTGCACCAGCACAAAACAAAACTCCTGCTCCAATTTATGCTTCCTGCCCCCTTGCCTAACCTGAGTTTCCAGAGGTGATATAAAACAAGAACCTAATGTTGAAGAGGTGGCAAGCTAATGCCCTAGTCCTCCTCATACCTAGGTTGTTACTCCTTTTAGGAAAAAGGGAAGCATGTGCTTTGCAATTTGTTTCATAAATAGTTTTAGTGAAATGCTGCTCTCAACTCTGCCACGGGAAAGCTGATTTGTGAATTGCCATTTGTTATTGCCATCCAGTTGACAGAGCAGAAGCAAGAGAAGGCAGCATGGCATACTTGTATCTCCCTCCTTAATATCTCGTTTCAATCTGTGAATGCTAACCAAAAGCAATGACTAAAATTGAGGAGAGGATTTGAGCCAGGAACAGATGGGAAGAAACATCCTGGACAGCAGGATCTAATGCACTATGCAACAGCCTCCCGAGGAGTGATGTTGTTCCATAGCACCCACAGTGCTGGCACATATTTCACAAAGACAAAACACAGCTACAGAGTAAAAGGAACACAAGAGTATAAATATTTATTGTTGGCATATAAAATCCATCTGACACATAAAACATAAACCAAAAAATCCAACACAAGCACAGCCGAATTAGCTGAACTATCCTAGAGAATCCGCTCCAGTGCAACCCGCTACACTGACCTGAGATTGTGAGCTTACCTAGCAGGTCCTTCTCCCTCAAAGTCCAACACCGTTCAGCCTCATTGAATAAGAAGATTTGACATTTAATTTTCCAGCTGGACAGATTATAAAGCTATGGGGACTTATGGTCAAGCTACATAAAATAAACTACCTTTCCTTGTAAGTGCTCGATGGTATTTTTATTTAATGCTCAAACTATGTGAAACCCTTTGACAAGCCCTTGCCGAAGAGTCTGTATGCTAATGGACAAAGCAGACTAAGGGCAGCTACAAGAGAGATTCAGTGATTTTGCACTGGTGATACATCTCTGGACCATAACGAACTGTTTGCCCTGTGCATTCAGAAGAAACAAGCCTTCACAGTGAGAAACACACAGCTGCCAATTTTTTTTGAGGTAATTACTCACAGGTCAGTGGGGTTTACAGACACTCATTTAAAACCAGCACAGCATTTGTCTTCAGCTTCACAGCCCTACCTTTTTCTGGTTTTAATTGGCTTGACAAGTTGCTTGCAATCATTACTCAATGTATTTTTCAAGTGATTAATAAAAATGACACAGAGGGAGGGGAAAGATTGCTCATCAGTGACCTAGTTAGAAGCTTCTTGGCCGAGCCCTCTCCTCTTGGGTGGAATGTGTTAAATCTTCTGCGCGTTTGTTACTGCAGATTGGGCAGCGATCGGGATTAAGTCATGTGTCCAAATACGGCTGCGAGGAGCAGCTCCAGCCAGGACAGGCATTGATCCCCCAGAGCAATGCACCTTTCTGCGCTTCTCGAGCCCTCCCATCAAGATCCCAGTTGCCAGCCAACCTGTTTTGTAACAACACTTGGCTTCTTCCCAGCTCCCCGCTGCCTGAGCTGTGGCCATACCCAGCCAGTGCCGCGGGCAGCTTGATGTTGCTGGCAAAAAGGAGCACTTGTGCCAGGGCTGGCAGAGGAGCACATCAGGTTCAGCAGTGCAGGTGAACATCCCAGCTCTTTGGAGGAAAGCTCTAGGAAGGTCAATATCTGTGTTTGCTGAGTTGCAGTTCTGAACCTGTCAGGAATCGTGTGGTCAGGTGTGGTCTGTAAGCCAAAGGCCCACAAGCCTTTCAGTGACAGGCGAGTGAGATGCAGGGGCTGGTAGAAGTCAAAGGATAAACTGTGCATAGGGACCCTATGGAAGCTCTTCCATGGGAAGGCAAGTGGTGAAGTCACTTGGTTGCAAACTGGATCACTGAAGCAAAGAGAAGTAGGCCAGTTTGTCCACGTCACACAGCCCATTAGTCGCAGATAAAGGAAACTGGTTTCCTGTCCTGCACTCCAGTCACTGGACCAATGGATCCCAACCTGTCCATGGGCAAGGCTCATGGCTACTTCCTCCTCCTCCTCTTTACCTAGTAGCCCCCTGCCCCTCACCTACTCATGCTCTCATTTTCATAACCCCATCTATCACTCCTTAGACATCTGACACCTCGTGACAGTTTGTCCTTCCCTCCCCTCCCTTGGACCTGCAGCACTGCCTTCTATGGAGCACCCTGCCTGCTGAACCCTGCTTCTCCCTCCCAGCTCCATCCACTGCCTCCTCCTGGCAGCATCACCTCTTGCAGAGGGCCCAAGCTAACAGATCCAGCAAAGTTTCTGATCAGGGGCTCCAAAATGCACCCTTTGTGTTGACCTGCTCTGTTACTGAGGTTCCCCCTAACTATGGGGAACCAAGGGCACAACAACACCCCACAGGCTACGCTTGCTGGGGCACACCTCAGAAGAAATGTTGTAATTTTCAACAAACTGGGAATTTCACTCCTAAAATGCATTCTGGAAACCTCACAGGTAAAGCAAACTTCCAGAGTCAAAGCTACTTCTCCCAGGTTCTCCCCATGAACCACCTAATTCTGGACAGAGCTGGCAGAGAACTGGCACCCACACCTGCCTTGCTACCCTCCTCCCCAAGGCCAAGAAGCCAAATTGCACACAGCCTTCCTATTATTTAATCGGACAATCCTGGGGTGTTGGGAAAAGCACTATTTACCACCTCTAGCAAGTCTCCCTGAAGGGATAACGTCTCCAGTGGAAGAAATGAAGTTTGCTCTAATTTATAGCTGTCCCTCCTGGAACGGAAAGTGTCCCAGGAATAACAGTGCTGAACAGTGAATCTGGGACAGTCACGAGGGAAATAAAACCTGATATCAGGCAGAAGGACACTGTAAACACAGCTGCTTCTATGGCTGTTTAGAGAGACAGCATATAGGGTCATAACGTGACTCCAAAGACAGCATGAGTCTCCTCCAAAGACTCTAAGCACGTAGGATTTGGTATTTTACTGGTTGCTGTTAAGGACTATTTGAATAAAAGTGGCACAATAAAGCCAGGGTGAGGTGCAGAGCTATGAAAGTATAATGAGGGCAATAGGACATGAGAGGTGGACCTCTCCCCCACAGGGCCTCCCAGCACTGATTCTAAGAAAGGAAGGAAAGTTTCTCCATGCAGCAGGAACCATGATCCACGCAGAAAGAATCTGCTTCACTTCTAGAAAGAGCCACTTTGAAATACCTCACATTCCTGAGTGATGCTGCTGGGCTTCTTGGTCGCTTATCCCATTTGCTTACAAACTTGCAGCATTACACAGAAAAAGCTGGATGGACTCTTTGGCAGTGCAGATCACGCAAATGGCACGCGAGAGAGAATGAAAGGGGGGGAAAGCAGCAAGAGGGCCCAGCATCCCATTCCTCAAGCTGCAGGACTTAGACTTATGACACAGTAACTTCCCCAGAAACTCATTTCCACCCACAAGCCCTGGCCACTAACATCAGACACTTCAGCACTTCAACAGCTGAAGAGCCTGTGGCCCTTTGAATACAAGAGAAGACACGCTGCCTTGACCTTTCAGAGCTTCACATGCTGTCTGGGTGCTCTCTAAACACATTTTCCTTGTCCTCTGTCCTCCTTATCCTAGTCTATGCTTCAACTTTTACCATTTTTTCACCCTCTTTCACAACAAACAACCATGCATCCTCCTCCCCAGTCACCAGCCATACAGAGAATACAACCACTTACTCCAGCAAGCTGCATTTTACCTTGTCCTCCCAACTCACAGGAGGCACTCAATGGTCTCCAGGACCCTAAGCCTAAGAGGGAAAATAATTATTCTTTCTTGCGGGAGCCCAAAGCTTCTCAAAACACTTCCTCAGGTGAGCTTTCTTGTCTCCACTTGCCATTCCAACTCTAACCAACCACCATCCAGAAACACAACCATCCAAAACTGAGATTCCTGAACTATCTTCTTTTCAGTTGTGCCAGACCAGAGAAGACCCAACACAGGACAAACAATCCACCTTCTTCTCAATTTGTGCAAAGAAACAACAAGCAGGTCAGCAAATTATCTACTGTGTAATCAATTGTGCATGTGTCTATTGCTCTGCCATTTGCAATCTTCCTTCTATGCCCTGAATCTCAATCAGTTCTTCACGAGGTCTTTGTCCCAGATAATGTCTTGGCTCAGCTGTGAAGCACAGAAAGCACACTGTCCTACAAAGGAAGGAATTACAGTTCTCCAGGAGGCAGGAAGAAGAAGAAGGGTTCGAAAGACGTCAACGTAGATTTGAGTCAGAAATTGCAAATGACATCATGACACGACCTTCCGCTTCCTGCTAACCCACACACGGACACCAGGACAAACGGCACAACACAAATGTATAACACCGTTTATTAGGTAATCTCCAAGTTACTACACAAACATTAATTAAGCTTCTTAGCATCCCTGGGAGGCAGGCAGCTAAGTATTACATCCTTCTACAGAAGTATCTGTCTCAAGGTCAGTCCATGGCAGAAGCAGGATTACAACCCTCATCCCCCTTTGACTGCTAGGCTGTATTCTCTAGGCTGGTCTAGTTTGCTCCAGCATTTCATCCACCTCAACTGGATGAGTTGCATCTCCAGCTTAGTGTCAGAACATGAGGTGCAGCATTGTGCTCCCAGTGCAGGTGGCTTCTGCTCCGAGGTCACCGTTTCCAGCAGAAGGAACTCATGTTGCACTAGGATCACACTCTGCTGCTTACAGCAGGTGCAGCATGACCCTGCAGGTTGTTATGAGAAATCTTCATGGGCCAAGAGCCACAGCACACATTCCACATACCTTGGAGAGCCAAAGGACAAAAAAACTCTGAAGGCAGGTATGATAACAATTCTGCTTCACTGCAGAATTGGTCTTGGGCACGCAAATGAATCCAGTGTGAACAAGCAACACTGGGCTCAGAAGCTCCTGGCGTTTTGCTTCCTCCTGCATTTGGGGTATTTGACAGCCTCCATGAACAGCCAAGCTGTGCTGCACGTGATGTGGCCCCAGCACAAGACTTGGGCTCCGTGATATTCATAGACTGGCTGAGGTATTTTTCATAAAGATTAAAGCAAGCAGGTGTCCCCAGTGAATGATCTGGTCACCTTTAACGAACAAATGATTTAGACATCGCTCATGATTTATGCTTTTATGCAAAGGCAGTGTTTTTATTACAGATATTCTGCTTAAGAAATTAATTGCCTTGCAGGGGGGCACAGCCTTCCAAGCGGCAAACTTGTCACTTCAGACTGTTCCTTGCCTATTACTATATTAAAAAACAAAAAAGAAAACACTGCCAGGAACGGTCTGTTGCTTTCTACAGTGTGCTGTGACAGATGAATTATTTTTGAGCAGCTACATTCATACCACAAGTATCACATTCATACCCTCCTACCCCTTCCCCCGGCTGCCAATGCAAGGCAGACTAGATTACTTAATTACATCTTTCCTCCTTACTGACAGAATACTTAGAAAACTCTCATTGATCCTACAAACATAATTCATGACCTAATTATGGTGATAGAACAGTGATATTATCATCTTGCCAGCTATTAACTTCTAGCACTGATCTGAGTTAATTAGGAGAGAGAGAGGCGATTTCTACGTTCTGGATTTGCAACATAACAGCACGATGAATGAGGAAGGCTGCTAAAGGTATGCCAAGCAACTTCTAGCCCTCTATCTACTCTCAGCTCGCAACCTACTACCGATCCTGCCCAGGAAATACCAGGCACCTTTAACACTTTAGCTTCATTTCTTCAGCCGTTTGAATCATTTGCTCAGTAGGACAACTGTGTTTGATACTGTTAGTTTTGCAGAGGTTCAAATGTGAAACGTGGACCCCCTTTTCTTCATCTGTCTTTTACAGAATCGAGGAGGTTAACTAGGTTCTTGTTTTGGACTAAGTCTTCAGTCACTCTCATTCTGGTCAGAAAAATAGGAAAGAAAAATAATCAAGAAGATCCTTGATTTCCAGAGCTAAACTCATCCTCCCCTTAACTGCAATGATGGATTGTGGCTGAGCAAAGAAAGAAAAACTTCTTCCCTCCCCAGTCCTTCACTGTGCTTTTCCTGAAGAGGATGTAGCCCCACCTAAAAACCAAGCTTTGATTTCCTTCACTGCTGCTCAGAGAACTGCCTGTTAAAGTCACACAATAAACATATATGACAATCTAGGAGTTTTATACCCTTCTCAGGGCTCATCTACACAGGAAACTGGTCAGCAGTGACATAGGATGTGTGTTCACAGCACGTTACCTACAGCACACGACTTCCTGCGTGTCCGCCGCAACGCACCCAGCATCTCAGTTCAGCTTCCTAACTGAAGCAAGCTCCCGTGCACAGACGCAATCCCAGTGCTCATTAGAAATGCCCACATGAGTTATGACACAGCTCCTGTGATGCATGCTGTCTTCCCTACATGGGTAATCTGTTTGGTTTTAGTGTTACGACTGTTATCCTCAAGATGAGGGTGTAATTCCTTGGCCTTCTGCCACTCAGACAAGTCTTTAGCAGCGGAGACTATAAAAGCCAAGACAATGGGCTGGTCAAGGAAAAACAGCTTTGAAGTTGGGCAAGAGTGACCAAACTGAGATTTCTAGTAATACCAGGAATTTAAGTTGCTACAGTCATATGAATGTAGAAAGAATTCCAACAGTGGGGAGAAGGTAACACAGGTTTGTGTGGTGTGGAGCAGACCTTATTTTCCCACATTACAGCGTGAGTTCAACAAACCACACCAATCTCTCACTTAGCTGCAGATACCAAAGAAACCTCCCGTTGGTGAGAGTTAAGACACTTAATCCTGTGGGTACCACTGCTGTTGAGGTTGCTGCTGACCTGCCCTGGAGCAGGCTGTCAACGCACACACACCATGCACAATTACTCGGCATAATAGGGCTGTGAGGTAAGCACGAGGCCACATCAGCAAACCCGGTACGTCGCTGATGTCAGGCACCGGGCCAAGTGCTCTCAATTTCACCTTGCCATCAAAAATGCGCAGCTCTCCCCACGCAATCTGGCTTTTGTGAAGCACATGACTGCTTTATGGGAAATATTGCACAAGAGGAGAAAGACTGATGCAGTCTCATAGCAAAAAAGCTCACTCCATGTAAGTGCACACTGCGGTTAATCGTTCACATCCTAGCTGACACCAGGAAACTTCAAGCTGGAAGAGATATCTGTTGTAGGAGGCTCTTAATACAAAATAAATGTGAAGCTTGCAATAAAAGTTGATGAGAATTGAACAGTTTGGACATATGGAATGTTCAATACCTTCAAAAGTATTTGCTTCATGGGCTAACAAAGCTCAAAATACCTTTTTAAGATAATATCTCCCCTGTTATTTGCCACCACCCAGTTTAAATGGTAGCACAGAGTTTTCACACTGTTTGTTCCAGATCACATAGAGCTCCACACTTCTGCACCCTTATTCTGGATGATGAGACCACACTGCCTTGCAACACACTGCCAGTAATACACATTTGAAAGGGAAGCACAACAGGTTAGCAACATCTTTGAATACCTTTAAGGTACCAGGTTTCCCAAAAGAGAAAGCAATGAGTAAGAAATGGAAAAAGAAAAGAAAGAAAAGTTTACTCCTACTTTAGAAGTTGCTGAACTGGGAAGCACTTTGCTACGTGACTTTCTGAAGTATTTCTGCTGTTACAAGGGGAGCCTATTCACAAATGCTGTGGGTGATCTATTCCCAGCAAGAGATTTTGCTGATCTATAGCTCATCAGAAGGAGGTTTTCATATTCTGTGAGCTATTGTGTTGGACAGTCCATGACGAATCAGCTTCCTGCATTCATTTGCCTCAGTGTCTTCCATGACATCCTCTCTAAAATTTTACTGCTTTATTGCTTATAAACACCTCCTTCCCCACGCAGTTCCTACTGGGAAAGCAGTTTACCATCTCTCTGAGGTTTTAACAAGAAACTTGTCAGCTGAGCATGGAAGAACTTATAGCACCTCTAATATCTTTGTGGAAAGCGCATCATCTTGCTAAGAAAAAAGCATGAAGAGGCCTCAGAGAATCATATAATTTTGCTGTTCAGGTCAGGAAACTACCACCACATAAAGACATGTGTACTCAAACAATTGGATCAAAATTAGCTAAATATTACTAATTCCTCTGGTAAAGCACTAACTAAAAGGAAAAAGAAAACCAGATGAGAGAATGAGATCTAAGAGAAGAGACAGAAAAACAGTTTTACTTGAAGCCATTTGTCTATCTTTTCTCTGTTTTTTAAAACAAGAAAACTCAGCTCCTGAGAGAAGTTGGTTGATAAGGTGACCTTAGTATTTTACAAGCAAATTGACGGAACTGAATTCAAAGAAACAGCAAGTGAGTAAGAAACTTAAGATACCATCTCTGAAGTAAATGTGCAATGGGCATAAAAAATAAGCTACAGCTAGATTACACTGCTCTTTTAAGGTTAAACATTACTCAAGGTTAAAATTATTCTTGAAATTATATTCTTGACCCAAGTCAGAGCTGCACAAAAACAATGAAAGAGCCACATGGTTATCAGAAGCCACGTAAAGCATGGTCAATCTAAATACAACACATGAACCCAATGCATCTCAGAGCTTTTTTGCTCAGCAGTGGCATCTGTTGCGATCCGGACCATCACGTAAGTCTGACACAAGTTCCACCCTTCCTAACTATCCAGGAACTGTGCATCACAGCCTAGTGAGCTCACTGCCACATCAGCAGGATGATGGAGAATGTTTCCTAGAACCCAAAACAAAGGTACTTTTGTTATCGTTACTATGAAAATTTTACTTCAAGGCAGGAGGAGCACAAGAACAGGGAAAAAAAAATCTGATTAACTAAAATACTTGTTCTATGAGCAATTTTTAAAAGCGGAAATTCTTTTCAGTTTGCTCAAAGCAAAGTGCCAAAGAGGTTACCTGGGACAACTCATCTTCAGGCACAAAACTAAGATTCTAAGTCAGGCTCAACAGGCAAAAAGAAAGAAGATAAAACTTATGCATGAGTAAAGCTATTTGCATGTATCAGAGATTCAGCTCTGACATTAAAAAAAAGCTATTATTAAACTAATAATAATTCATATTTTATGCAATTTATTTTCCCAAAAAGCATCTCCAAAAACATCCAGTGAAGACTGGTAGAATGTGACACCCATTTTATCCACAGGGAAGTGAGAGGAGAAGAAAAATCCCACCATGTCTGCAATGGGAGCCACGGTCACAGAGCACAGAGCACATGGATTAAACCAGGAGGCACCACACATTTAAACGTACGGTATCACAGGTGAAAAATAACTTTGAATCAAATAAGTACAGAGGAAAGTGCCTGCTCAGGAGAGGGGAAACAAATCTCAGATGAGGACAAGAAACCTACAGCCTAAGGAGGAAGGGGGAAACTGCTGCTGACTGGCATTCACACTTCACACCTGATCACCAGACAACTGAAAAGGGTCAGAAGCTTTGATGTGATCTGGGGTCACATGAAAAATATCCATTGTGTTCAACAGAGAAATCCAGTATGCAACTAATAAAGGATCAAACAGGTCTGGAACTGTTTTCTCCATCAGAAGTATTTTAGTACCAAGTTTGCTTAGCATATTTTAGTATGTTAAGAAGCTGAATGAATGAGAATTCGGACTCAAGCAAAAGGAATCCAAAAGCCATTTGACAACCAACTGACCTAGTGAAATTACAGGCACATTTTCCCAAGAAAACAGTAAAGCTGTAAAGAATCATAGATGCACATACATTCAAACAAAGGAAAACATTATTTTTACTTACATTTCAGTGGCTATGAATCCAGTGAGCTCAGACAGGAAGAGAAACAGTATGAAGAGGCAGCAGCAGACAGAGACTGCAAAAGAGGCAAGGAGAGCAAAAGGTTAGTTCCATATCTCTAACAAAGACAAACTGGTTTCACACAGGCATATTATTCCCCCATGGATATGCCACCCAGACACACTTGAGAACTAACACTTTATAAAGGCAATGACCCAGACAGGACCATCAGGGCAGTGACTTCAATGGCATCCTGCTGGGTATCTTAATTCTTGGACCATCTCTTCCACCGTGATTTCCATTTCCCCATGGCTCCTTCATTCTCCATCTCCAGCACAAAATGTCGTCCTGACAGCTCTCCCTCTGCCTTGACAAAGCTTCTTGACAATATGACTTTTTTGGAGCCCTTGCTCCAAATGCAATTTTATTACTACTCAAACCTCCAGAAAGGAAAACAAATTTGAATTTCCTTACTTAAAAAACATGCAGTCGGCTACACAGCGTTTCGTGGATTAGAAGACATTTTGGTTCTTTGTCAAGTTCTAAGGCTATGTGTAAGACATCTCACAGCCTTCACTATCCACTAGACAGAGTTGGTACAGCAGAGACGTGTTGATAAGACTAGTCTAGCCAATGCCTGATACATCTCTAATTTCTCCATTTGCTGATACATTGACTCCTCAAAGAGGAAAAATTCCCAGTGAAGGAATTGTGAAGTACCTGGATAACAAGTCCCATGTCTTTTCTAAGAATGCCAATCTAGAGTTAAAAGGAAGGAACCCAAAGAAACTGACATATTACCAGTTACTGTTCATCAGGAAACTATTCAAAACATTGTACAGTGACATTCACGCAGTAGTGACAGTCACTGGCCCATACAGGAGGGGCTGGAAGGAAGGACAGCTGTAAATCCTATTGAGCAGGGCTGACTGGAGTAGACAAGGATGTACCAACTCAAGGAGACAAGGGTTGCAATGTGTATTTGTAGTAAATAAAATACCCAAATTCACCATGAATCACTGTATAAAAGAGTAAACCAGGAAATGGAATGCTACGCCAGGGCTGTGACAGCAGGAGCACAATCTGGCTCACCCCTCAATTCCAGCAGGGTTACAATGATCCAAGCACTCTTTGGAAAGGACCACTTTACCATAACCACTAATTAGGATTGAGAAATACCTAAGAAAATCCCCATTCCTCAACTTTATTCCACATGACATGTACAGCCTGAATACCCGTTCCTTCGGGAAGCTCAAGCAACAACTGTCTGGGGAGCAATTTTATCATACAATTACGCCTGTCCAAACTCCCTTGGTAGAGAACATGAGAGGCAACGGGAGGAAAGAGGAGGTACTTAAGGCAAATACCGAGACAGACCCTCGAGTGACCTAAAGCCTTGTGTCTCATTCTTCAGATTAGTCAGTTTATAGTTCTGAGGAAAGAGAAATGCATTGCTTCCCCTTCCTCACCAGAGTCCTCTTAAGGGTGGATTAATTTACTGACCCTCTGAAAAGTGCAATGGATTACAAGAGATGCCAAAAAATCCATTAGCTAGGAAGAAGAAAAAGAAAAAAGGGAAAAACATAGTCAAAGACCAGTAGAAAAATGGGAAGCAAGAGAGGATATTATTTTCTAAAGAGAAACCTCAGATGATCACACAGTTGCTTCCAAGTCTTGGCTGTCAAGACACAGAACAACACTGCTGGAACCCAGCTAAGCCACTGGCACAGTGCACCATGCAGTGTGGAGGAGGAGAAAGGTCTACTTAAAGCACAGCAGCAAATTCTTATGAGAACATATACACCTACATAAGGGCACAAAAAAAGCAACCTAGGCACAAGACTAGTTGATCCAGTGTTTCCTACTGCTAATCATTAAACAGCAGAGACACAAGATGTCTGATCTTTCGCAGTACACATTTGACGTAGAGGCAACCCTTTCCCCTTTAATTGCTTCCCATATTTCTCTCTGCTTGTTATCACCCTGTAAAGGCTCTCCACAGCATCAGCTAGACCTCTGTTCTCCAGCACTTCTATGCAAGTCTAGTACTACTAACTGTAAACTCTCCCAGAGCTTTCTCTCTCTTCCAATTTTTTAACTTCTCTGCCATTTACATCATCAAATTATCTTCTCCGCACTCAGTATATGAAGTATTTGCTCCCTGGAGTCCACCTTCCAATTCAGCTCTTGCAGTGAAGCTTGTGACAATACTTACCAAATACAGTACGGTAAAATTCCACTAACCTACATCTAAAAAATCCTGCAAGAATGCCCTGAAACATGTGGCAGGGGCTGACTTTCAAAGCTCCTCAATGCTTTTACTAGCCTTCGAACTGTGCAGTCAGTTTTCAGCCTGTGAAAGAGATTACTAAGGGTGGGCATGAGAAGGGTGTATAAAATAATGAGCAGCCTGTAGCAGATGAACAGGGAACAACCAATGTCTCTTCCAGTATGGGAATGGGAGGGTAAGGGGAGGTTAAAAACAAGAGGAGGTTTTCCTTTACACAACACCTAACAAAAGTCTGTAAGATTTCAAAAAGGAATTGGACATGCCCTGAAGAAGAAATCCATTGAGGGTTACAAAACATGAAGGAACCACCTCTAGCTCAGAAAGTTCAGAACTGCCAACTGACCAAAGCCTGGTGATGTGTTTAACCTGTCCTCATGCGCTTTCTCAGGCATCTGCTGCTGACCACTCCTGGCAAGAGGATACCAGGCTACACTGACATTTGCACTGATCTAGCACGGCTGCTCTTGTGCTAAACTCCTCTTGTATACACACATTTTCAGGGCAGGAAGGTGTCTTTGGCGTGAGACTTATGTGAAAGTTTTATGTGTTAAACTGTCTCTTGAGCCCACATTTTTTCAGATGCAGAACATGAGCTCCTCTCCTTCAAGTGGAGCTGCAGGCATATATGATGTTCCCAGCATAAGAATTTACGCACACAGCGTTTCAGCTACTTATTTAATACTGAAGGCCTTTTCTTGCTTCCATGCAAATGTGCAGTTCCTGCCACCCACATTTGACAACTGCATTATATTTGAAAAAGTAGATTAAAGGCTGGGATCAGACAGAATAAAACAATTAATGCATAAAGCTTAGCTTAACTGCGAGAGCACTGCGATGTTCCCACAGAGCTGAAAGACCATCTAAGATAGGTTTCTCAAAGCTCTAATATCACACAATCAATATATCAAAGGTCGCTGGTGTTAGACACATTGGAACACACTGCTGATGGCTAATCAGTAATCCCAAAAGGATGGGCAATTCTCCCAAGCTTTCTTTTTCCTACACTACCTTCAAAAACCTAACCTTCTTACACATATCCCTTCTGATACATACCCTTTCTATGCACATTCCTCACTCTTCCTCCCCACCCCAAAAGAAATGAAAGAAACGCAAAGTGTTTAACACATCGTGCAGACTGAGAACGGGGATCCATGTCTATATTAAGGCATAAAATTAATAGAATTTATTGTTCAATGGAGCAAACTGCTATGAAGTGCAAGGAATGGCTCTTGTTACAGATGCCATGTGAATCATAACTTTGATATTTCCTGATGTGTATTTAAAACTCCAGCCTCCAAACAGCACAGAGTATTTCTGGATAACATTACCATGTGTGCACACAACATGTGCGTACAAACTATGCATCCACACTGACAGTTAAATAGAGGGATTGCTATAGCAGCTGTCCGAGTTTCAGGCCCCTCTCTCAAGAAGCCAGACTGCTCCTGTCCAGCCAGATGCCAACTGTCAGCCAGCCAGGGCATGTGCTGCTGCTGCCTACATACCCAAACATGGCCAAGTTGTCACCACATTAGTCAGGTATGTTAGAACGGCCGTGTGCTGGCATCACAGCCAGGCTGCACAGGGGTGGGAAGGCCTGCAAAGATTGGCACAAGCATCTGTTGGAAGAGGGAAAACCATGGCACGACTGGCTGAGTGGCACAGGGATCACAATGCTGCCTGAAAGAAGAGATTTTTGTTGAGGAAAAGGAATGAGTAGCTTTTGTACACTTTTCAGAGAAGCCCATAGCAGTGGGTATGTTGTTCTATACAAACCTTTACTCCAATAAACTGCAGTGGACTGTTCTTGTTTCCTTCATTCCTACTAATTTTTAGTAGCCGGAAGGGTTGCTACATGGATCTGAACCATACATAATAGAAAGACTCCATAACTCTCCAGTTGGTTTCTGAACTTGTTTGCTTACTCTCCCTGAGCTGCTGCTTTCCTAGAGGAGTTGGCCACTTTAGTCCAGGTGGTCAGAAGCAGAGCTAGTACTTGCCATCTCTTCTTCTGTAATATGATCTTTGCATTCATCCCTAATAAACCTCATTTTTTTAAAAAAACCCACCTTTTTACAATCCAAAAGCAACTGTAATAATCTTGAAGTAAATTCATTCATATTCCACAAAGCCTTCATCACCAGAAGTGATAGTGAACTGAAGTTTCAGAAGAAATCATGCGGGAAGGGCCTAAATTAATAGTCAGCTTTATATCTGCTCTGTAAAACTTGGAGGACTTCAAGAAAGCCAAAATACAGTTGGAACTATAGTCGTTTCACATACTTACTAGACCCTAAAAGATTTTTTTGAGAGGCAGAGCCTTCCCCTACCCTCAAACCTCCAGTGTTAGTACAAGCTGACTTCCCGAAAGCATTTATCATGAAATCATACAACCTTCCCAGGCTTCAAACCAGCATGGCAATGGGCTGGTCTCATTCATGGCCTCCTACAACACGCAAGATTACTGGCTTTCAAATTACAAGTCACAGGCTTGGTCAGACAGAAAGCCCATTTAGGAAAGCTGCACACAAGATCCTCACATGCAAAGCCACCACAGTTTGTTGGCTGCCTGCATGGTTCACAAGCTTATATCAGCCTGTCTAAAAACACTCTGACAAAAAGAAGGAGAACCAGTTAGAGAAGAAAATCAAAGCCTGAGAAGCTGCAAATAACAATAGAGAGAAATAACTCAGCTAATAATTTTAAGTAAGAGTCACAGCCTTTGAGCCTTCCCACAACAGACTTATCACTTGAGCTGTTTACTGCAGATCAGAAAGCCTAACACTGGATGGCCTTTGATGGTTTTTTTGTTTCTAAAACATACTCTTTTGCAGGTGATTCATAACAAGACAAATTCTCAAAGGGAGTCCAGTTATAGTGTGGGAACTCTTAGTTTCCAAAACAGAAGAAAAAGCAGGATCACTAACAAGTTCAAAGTGTTCTTTCAAAACACTAAATCTCATATGGCTCTAAATTAGTAAACAGTTTTATTCAAGTCCTTTGTTCACAGTTTCAGCAACCTAAAAGGGAGTCAACATACAAGTATTTCAGTGGTCAGAAGAACACAGAGGACAAGGACTTTCTGAAAGTAAATATTTAGAGTAATGTGCTATCACCAGAGAAGCACAGAATAGTTGAGGCTGGCACGGACCTGTGGAGAACATCCCATCCAACTCCCTCACTCAAAGCAGGCTCAGGAAAGCAGGTTGTTCAAGGCTGAGCCTACTTGTTTTGAGTACCTCCAAGGACAGAGACTCCACACCACCCTGGGCAACCTGTTCCAGTCTTCGACCACCCTCACAGTAAGGAGTGAGGAGTTTCTTTAGCTCACAAAGGGCTTTCCTTTGTGCCCATTGATTCACTGCTACTGACTCAGTTCTATTTGATGCCTGCTGTCACCAAGGGATATGACATCACTCACGTAAGCAATGACATACAAGGCTACTGACCCATCTACAAGAATGGATGAATGGAGCACAGCTACACGATCAAAGGAAGTCACTGTTCAATGGAACAGGAAAGCTGCATTAGGCGTCTAATTACAGGCCTGGCAGGATCAACCTGATCAATGTTTACCACTCTGCACAGTGCACTCACTGCACATAATTGTGTGAAATTGCATTACTTAGCCTACAGCCTCTCTCAGGAGGAGGAAGGAAGGAAAAGGGGCCCAAGGCAAGAGATTTGTATCAGTCAAAGCCTATGTATTGATACACAGGAGTGAGAGTGGATCACTATCAGTGGTTTCTGACCAAGTAATTTTTATTATTTAAAAGCATGACAAATAACAATAAAATAAGATCTCTGCTTGTTAGTCCTACCTACAACATCAGATGAATCCGTTTAGTAGATTGTGAGAGAAATACCTATTTCCCAAATCATCCTCACCACTGCCATCCTCTGTACACTGCCACTCCTTACTGATCCAGAATGCATGGATTCTCTCTTTGCAGCAGTTTGGTTCTTCAGTTCTCTTCAACAGGTCAAACACCTGGGTGCATTAACTGTGAATGCAACTGTTACTAGCTGTTTTCACACCAACCCAGGGGATGCCTATCAGAGAGAGGTAAAAAAAAAATCCGCATTCATCCCCTGCCACCACTGTTTGGAGCAGACTCACAGATTCTGTTCATGGGAAGACACTAGAAAAAGCTCTCTAGCTACTTCAGTAGCTAGCAGAGTGGGTATTTCAGCATTAGCTTTTAGGAGCTCCCTTTCATGACAACATAGCTTTACTACTTGTTGTTGTTGAGATTCTGAATCCATGCAAACTACTCTGCCACTTAATACACACTGACAGATTGGGCAAAATGAGAAATGAGCTGTCTCAGCAACAAAGGATACCCTTTCTAGTGTTTAATATCCCTTTAAAAAAAACTCCCTGGAGACAGAGAAGCCAAAAGATCTTTAATTTTAGACCAGGGGTATACAAGGACATCAAAAAGAAGTGTTACTTACTAATAGCCCCTGTGTAGGTTGGCTGTGTAAGGTCTTTTGGCACCTTCCTGTAGATGTCAAACCTGAAAGAGGAAAAGCAACAGCCATAAAACAGGTGGAACATTTCAATACATTTCATGTCCCCACGGGGATGAATGATGCTGAAGTTTTTCCATCCAGCCTTCCAACAACATTTTTTCAGTTCGCAGAAGGGTACGAGAAGGAAAAACAAAACAAAACAAAAAAATCATTTTTCTTTTGTACAATTATGTAACTGTGCTCCTTCTTGGCTCCAATTTCCAAAGCACTTCTCCCCGCCTCCCTCTGCCTTGCTGCCATGGATCTGTGCAATCTGAACTGTGAGAGATGCCAGGGAAGAAGTCACGCTGGACAAGTTTATAGACCACCGTAAAAGGAAAAGGATACTGTACAGACTCCTGAATAAAGAAGTCTGGCAAAAAACCCAGTAAGACACAACCTGTATTGCCCCTCATGGTTTGTATCCTGCAATAGCCAGAAACTGGCAATACCAAAGTCAGAAATCAAGGCACTGAGACAAGAAACCTGCCCTTGGACACTGGATACACAAGAGAAATTAACCCCAGAAGGTTGCTACTCCTCCAGCAAAATCTAGTTTAATATTAGACTGTTGTTTTGATTCAGTCATATCTTTTAATATCCATATGGCTCAGCTTTGCTATTTTAAACTCTCCATGGTTAAACTTTCACTGCCCTTATGATGTTAGCTGTATTATTTCCTACAACCCTGTGTTCCTACACGTCCAGCCGCAATGCAGCTCTGACATCAATTTTTCCACCACTCAATAAAAATTAATTAATGTATTAAAAACACACACACACCCTAAAGAAGGAAGTGACTGCTTCTGCCCCCAAATAGACTTTTCTTGGCTATACCACTAGTGGGTGAGATTTGATGTTTTTTCCAGCCCTGGACAGGCATGAAAGACTCTGGCTTCCAAAGTTCTTTTCTATACTGCACCAAGATGAAGCATCTCCATGTTTATTCAGTAGTTCCTGCTACACTAAATATTATACTGAGAGTTTAAAAACAAGATCATCTTTCTTTTTTTCACTCTTTATCTGCTGAGACCACTTAGAACTTGCAGGCACTCTGGGTGAACCAAACAGCATTTGCCTTGCGTGAGATCAGAGGGACATCGCTGCTGCTGTGTTTCATTCAGGAGTTGAAGCTGGAGGAAGGAATAGTAGGAGAGGGAAGGAGAGTGGGTATAAAGATGGTTCACCTACCCAGCTCAAGTCCTGAACACTTAACTGTTCCAACAGCCCACTGTGATGGACTGGACAGAGCACGCTGCACAGGATACGCACTGGAGCCGTATGTTTTTATGACTCTATTCACGGCCGTCTCCTAAACACATTAGTAATATTCCTGAACCAAACAGTCCATTTATGGCTCTCAGCTGCACTGAGAACATCTGGAAAGCTCTGTTTACATTCTTTCCACATACACCAAAGCAACAGCAGCAGCGGATGGCAAAGCAACCCAGAGTAGCTGCTGACATCATGGTCTCAGAGGCAGAGGAAGTAGCTGAGCTCCTGCTCACAGCCCATTAAATGCTGAAAGCTGGCGCCTGTCTCACCAAAGTCACAATAATAGATCAACAAGGCTAAAAAAGCTGAGAGGGATAGAAAAAGAGAGAGAGAGCACATGAACATGCAAGAGCTGCTGAATGAGTGAACAATTAGAAACAAGAAGTTGCTCTGTGCTGGATTCAGTAAAAACAGCAGCATGTGGATACTATAAAAGGAAGTTTGTTCTTACAGTGAGAAATACCAGGATTAAATGATGACCCATTAAAGGAATTAAAAAATAAAAATCTGGCTTTTAAATAGCTCAGTGGAAAGTTGATGTCATAGCAGAGTTCTCTCCTCTCAGACTGCCATTTTAATCACATAAGTAACACCCAAATCCCAGAAAATTAAGCTTTACATGGCGTAAGCAAGCTAGGATTAGGCAAAGACACTACAGAAAGTGATCAATGGCTCCCAGCCACATTTACCTTTAAGTGCTTAAAAGCCAGTCCACCCTCTCTGTGCTATTCTGCTTCCCATCTCTCCTACCACAACGTTACATTCCCTCTCTCTTCTACTATCAGGACACACATCTAGAAAGGTCTTTCAGCAAGTGTCTGGATCCGATTTGCCTGGAGTTTTGAGAACTCTTGAGTTTATACTTACAGGCTCAGGCCTCCCTGCAAGCACAGTACAGCACATTCACAACAGTTGTCACACGAGGCCCTTAACACACTTTAAGGATCACTTCATGTATGAGCACAGTGAGCGTACACAGCTTGCTAGGCAGAGAACATCAGGCAAACTGTCCCAGCCTTGAACTTCCAGGCTAGAGGCACATACAAGAGGAGTACAGAACAACCCAGGAGAACTGCATAAAGCTTTATGGCTTTGTTTTGATTTCACACATTTTTAGAGAAGGACAGACACTAAGGAGTAACATAGCATCAAGAGAGGGCAATGTATGCAAAAGAGGCAATGAGAGCAGGCTGGATAGTATGGAGGAAGAGGGAAACTTAAAGTTGAGATCTTACAGATGAATGCAGAAGCTTGAAGGATGAACCTGATTCAAGAAGCAGAAGGGAAGGCAAGCAGGGAAGGTGTATTTAAGCTTGCAGAAAGATGCCGAAATGATCAAAACAATTAACATCAAGGGAACTGAAAGAGACCCATTTGGAATAAGAGAAAAACATTGCTGGGTAGCTTTTGCTCACTGACACACGATACCGGTAAGTCCAAGAGACTGCTAAATCAAAAGAAAAAGGACTGGGTATGTGCATGTATCCTAGGAGAACATTCATCTGCTTGGAAAATACATAGTCTGGATTAGGAGGGTTTATACTTTGGTAAAGGAAAAATACTCTTCAGGATACCCGGCATCTGATAAAGCAGATGATATGGGCTACAGCTTTAGAAAGTACAATTTATTCAGTCTTATCCAGAATGGTGAAAAGAGTAGTTGGGTTTATGCATTCAGAGAAGGGCAAGTTGGAAGCCCAAAGGGACAGCAAGACATCAAACTTTGAAGAGAATGATTGGAGGTACTGGCATTGCCAGGGAACAAAGCTGTTTTGTTAACCTTGATTTAAACCAGAGTTAAAAGAAGATAAAAATTGTAGAAGATTCAATGACAGCTTGAAATCTGTTTGTAAGACACAAGAAAGATGAGATCCCAGTGGCAAGCAGAGGATGGAACCCCACAGAAGGCCTCTTAATTACATATAATTCTAATAAATAAGTAAATCCAGTAAACTTCTCAAACAAATCCATGAAGTTGACAACAATTATTTTAACAGGTGACCCTAAACCCCAAGAAATCAGAGATTTGTGAAAACCACAGCTCCTATCAGACCTAAGGGTTAAAAATCCAATTAACTTCTAGACTCCTCTAGACAAACCCCTCTCATTTTGCTACTGGCTTCTTGCCTAGCCACAGAGCTCGAAGTAATTTCAGGGGATCACTTATACTGTCCTGGGAAGAGAAAAGAATGAGGATTAGACACCGCAGATGATTTGTAATGTATGAGGGAGGAGGCTATGGAGCTGTACCCATGGCAAAGGGGAACAGGTTTTACTTGCCCTCAGGTGAAATTTTCCTGCAAGCACCTGCAGTAAAAATTCCAATAAGCCTCCAGGTTCCTGAGGCATTGGTCACTTGGAAGAGTATTTGTACCCTGGGAACAGAGAGTAACCTCGTGCTCACTATATTGCAAAAGCTGCCTCACAGACTTCTGATACTGGCACATTCAAAGCAGTGGAAAGTATTACTAATGATGGAGGAAGAATGGATGTTCAGAAAGGTTACACCAGCCAGCCCGTAACACAGTGAAATGCACTGTACTATGCTGTGAATGCCCACTTTGATAGTCTTGTAGTCATACCCCAAATGACTGTGAGAAATCAGGGTGTAGACTTACAGCATGTTCACCCTCTTGCAGTTACTGCTAAGTGAACTCCCTTAACCTGCAGTGCTGTGCAGCACCTCACCCCGCTTTCCCACAGGGATACGTTACTTTACACTTACAAAGCACGCACACGTACACTTTCTACAGGGTGACTAGCACGTTATTTATATCTAGCTTTTAGCAACTTTGCTCCTTCGCTCAGAACTGTGAGGACTTGTGAGGCAAAGGAATATCTTTGAGTCAATCAACTGACATAGCTGAGAGTGGAAACAACAAACTTTTTGCTAGGAAAGCTCTTCCTCCAGGTCATGCTTATCCTCATAAAGGGAGGGCTGGACCTTGCAGTACCAGAATACAAGGCTAAAGATAGAACTAGACTGTCATCAGTATAACAAAGGAATTTCCTGACACATCTAGTGTATCTATTGTCTTTTCTTTCAATGGACAGCATGGCTGCAAACAAAAAAAATAAAAAAGCTGTTTGGCAATGTCAGAGTTCTGCAGGAACCAACATTCATAACTAACATGAGGGAATGCTACACTACTTTTTTTTTCAACCCACTGTAACCAAAAACTTTCTCACTTACATGACGGGAATGTCCACAAACTGGTAAAACAGCATTGCAAAGAGGAGCAGCACAAGGTTCATTCCTAAATAGGTTCAGACAGAGAATTCACAAAGCTTAGTGTGATTAAGCCAGGTCTGAGGCAGAACGCTGGTGGTCTGATAGACAGATGTGCAATAGTCCTGGCAGAAACACAGAAATTACATCTCTGGTCTCAAGTTGTTGCAGATGCACAAGTGGACAGCGAGGTAAAATTGCAGATGGGTACACCTCAATGGAGCTGAACAAAAGGATGGGAGATTCCAAGTGCCAGTAAGTATTCAAAGGACTTCAAAAGCTGTATCTAGACTAATATGGGTTGTTGCTATTCAAAATTATTTTCTTCAGACAGAAGTTCACTTTCACGTTCACTCTTCACATTCACTTTTCAGGATCACCTAGAGCCACTAAAAGCACTGATGTGTTTAACACGCCAGAGCCAGACACAGTTGTGCTCATCTGAATGGGACAGCCACAAACGATCATGTCCAAGGCTGTCTACGCAGGTCAAACCCAACAGAAGGAAGCAAGCTGACATCATCAGCTCTGAGGTGATTCCTGACTTTCCTTTCAAATCGATCTGATTGACAAGATGGGCGACAGGCAGGGCAGAAGATGTCTACTCAAACACTGTGGGTTTTTCTAGAGTAGATACTTCAAATGCCTGCCCTGAGAACAGGGATGAGCTCACTCCCTCAGCAGGAGCGGCTACGGGCAGGGCTTCCTGCCAGGAGCTCTTTACATACACCTGAACAGTTTCAAGTCTGGATCTGAAATATTTCAGGAAATGAAGCAATAAATACATTATTTCACTGAAGATTACCACTTCCCCAAATAGAAAAATACTCTCTGACATCTTTGGAGTCTAAAAAGAGCTTCAGTGAAATACTACAGTAACATCTCTAAGATGGTGTTAATTTTTTTATGAGCAAGAAGCAAAGAACATCAAGCAATTAAAAAAATACTACTTGTAAGTAGAACTAACTAGACAGTGGTTAAATGTGAATGCCTTGTAGCAAAGGGAAACTCTGGTACCTAAAAGAGTTCACATCCAAAAAGGAAGAGCATTAATTCCTCCTTCAGTTCACAGCATTTGTTGCAACCCTCAAGCGTGCCCACCCCTCCCTGGCACATAAGGGGGAGAAAGCAAAGGAGCAACGCACTGGCTGTGTCACCTAGGGCAGACGTTCAGAGCACAGAGTATAAACCTCCCTGAACTACTGACTCACTGCGTGGCGTCACTGCAGAGAGGCAACAGATGCTTTAGCTCTGCCTGTGGAGCATTGAAACACAGTTGTAGGGCAAGCAGCAGTGTTTTCATGTACCCTTCTGCCAGGCCTAATCTTACTGATTTAACTGAGGGGCAAGGGAAAGATTGTTTTGCAGCTCTTGGACCATATTCTGGATTCCAGCTAATCAAGCAGCCAAGCAAAAGTGCAACACGTTCACATGTGGCACTTGGTCACAGAACAGATTCCAGGCACTGTAAGTCAGCTACAAACAGAATAATTTCCATTCCTTTCCACTCCTCAGATGATTCAGAAATTTAGCTTTAATGCTCACAGACAAGGGAAAAATGTGTTTGTTCTTCAGGCTGATTTTGTTTTTCTCCAGAAGAACTGAATATTTAAACACTAGTCTTCTATTCAAAGCATAATGGCTCTATCGTAGGTGCTTCTGCAGCATGTACTGAAAGGGGATGGTGCTCAGACACAATAATTCGTCACAGCAAATTACATTTCTTATGTCAAAGGTGATTAAAAAATAAGAAAATCAGTACCATGGCTCACATTCTACCTTTAGCAGGTCAGCAGTGGCGTAAATACATCATGTCATCTTGTCTTAGTAGTAAGGGTCCATGGCTGTGATTCATGCAGGAGAATGTGGGTGTTGAAACAATGCTTGATTCGCCACCTCCTGTATTAACCAGCTTTTGGAAGTGGCACCTGTCTTTCAGCAGATACCACATTTAAAGTTGAGGTCACTAATTTCTGGTGATATTACTCACTCTCAATAACGAGTCCAGTGCATAGTGGACAACTACCTTAATTTTATCACAGATCAGTGGCTTTGAGATCTCTTTGAAAAAAGAGACGGCCCGATGCTGTTGAACCAATGTGCTTCATTAACAGATAACTCTACTTGAAATGACTTGCAAAAACAACACATTTAACAGCAGAAATGTAACTTGACTATTAAGTTAACCAAACAACTGACAATTCTACAGCAGATTTGACTGAACTAGACAAAGGGGGAATTAACAAGTACAGAGACAAAAAATTAAGTTTTAAAAGACCAAAGATTATGTTGTTGCTGCAGCAAGAAATCTGAAGAACTGTGGAGCCAGTGTTTGCATTCCAACATGCTGCATGTTGGAAACCCAGCACTGGACAAATGCTCATTCATTATGAGTAGGGAGCAACATCATCATAGTCTATCAGATACCATAATGTCTCTCAAAGAGCAGAAAAAGGGTGCAGGGGAGATGTCCCTAGGGTTTCCAGGGGGAAAGCCCAGATTAGAAAAAGCCAACTGGTGAAGCCTCGCAGTGTGAACTGTCCCAAAGGACTTTTAGGGTCAGCAAAAACTCCATCCCTGATTGCTTCTTCCTTGATAAGAAACACAACTGCTCTGAGAAACAGGACTACAGATTGAAAAAGAGAAAGGCAAGGCACCTATGACACATACACAGAGGGAGAGGTTGGTTGTCTTAAGGAATGAAGAATAATATACCTTCCTAAGCTGAGATGGCTTCCTGGATCAAAAAAAGCCTTTAATCAAGGGCTCAAGTTTAAATCACACCACAAAGGAGCAAAGAAATAATAAATCCTGTCTTCAATGGCAGTCAGCACTTCAGTGGGAAGCTGTGGGGCATTGATATGGGCTGTACCACTCGAGATTTCTGTTGAGATTCCCTCTTCTCACACAATACTTACCTAGCTGCGGTACAGGTTAACTCACTCCCAAGATAGCTGTATTCTGTAAGTCAGAAAGCAGGAGTAAGTCTGTCTTTTCAAAAACACGACTGTGTCACGCAAAAACCACTGAACCTTTCATATCCAAGAGAGCAAGCTCTAAAACCTGGCACACCAGCTAACGCTGAATTTGTAGGCTCTCTGCTCTACAAAGAGAAACGAGATTAGGCTGGACTTTTAAGCACTATTTCGTGCAAGAAATGTTTCCTTGCCACTGCACAGGGAAATGCAAGATGGCTAAGGCAGTTTTCAAAACTTCTGCTTCTACCCATGTGCTGGTAACGCCCTTAGGCAGTTGAACAGCAAGTAACACAGCTCCTGTAAACTGGAGATACATTCAAGTGCAATATTGCTGCTGGTTTTTCCCATTTGTCAAGTCCCTCTTGCAAATCAAAGAAAAGTGAATCAGAGTATGGCTGCGGGCCTCAAATATCAAGAATCCAAGCAGGCTTTATGTCAGTATTTCTCCATACACAGGCCAATTCCTGACTAATGTAACAAAGAGCTTGCCTGTTCCTTACAAAGTCCATTCATTACGTACTCACCCGAAAATGGAATTACAATGTATAAGAGAGAATTTCTACCAGTACACCTTGTACTTGCCACATTCAAGAAATACAACAACACAGAGGTATCCCATGCAGATTAGACACATTAAGAAACTCATTCTTAAAAAAAAAGAGATGCTTTTTGTCAAAAGAAGATAAAGCACTCTATTTCTTAATGACACTGGTGGTTTTTTTCAGGTGGATAGGAAAAGCTCTGCCCCACGGTGGATTTCTAGGAATTTATATTCATTCAAAACAACCACCTTAGACTGTTTTTGATGAAAACTACATACACTGTGGAAGGTACATAAAGAGTTAGGCAGCTGCCAAACACAACTTTGGACAGTCAAGTCTATGCAGGTATCCATTTCATCTTCTTCAAGACTCATCTTGAGGCAGCTCTGTCTGATAACAGGTTAGAAAACATCTAATGTCTTCTCTTCTTTGAGAGCATCTACCATTTAGACATTCTAAATAAATTCATTTTTAGGCCACATCCTTCTGAATTACACCAGACTCTTTAATTACTTCATGCAAACATCAGTGAATCCGCCCAACTATCTATTTCTATTCTGCTGCTGAAGAGGCAAATCATCCTTAACTTTGAGGAGGATTAATTTTCCCTGGAGACAAGGACGTAACCTTGGGGTTTGTCACTCTACACACTTTTATTCTTCCTCTTCCCATTTCCTATCTGCCCCCTTGAACATTTCTGGTTTATTGCTGTAATACAGACATGATTCAGAGATCAGAGATGGTTGGTTCAAAGAGTCCAGCGAAGGGCTACAAGGATGATGAGAAGACTGGAGCATCTCTCTTACGAGGAAAGGCTGAGAGACCTGGGGCTGTTTAGAAGAGAAGACTGAGAGGGGATCTTATCAATGCTTACAAATGGCTGCAGGCGGGTGTAAGGAGAATGCGGCCAGACTCTTCTCAGTGGTGCCCAGTGACAGGACAATGGGCAACGACCACAAACTGGAACACAGGAAGTTCCATCTAAACATGAGGAAAAACTTCTTTACTTTGAGGGTGACAGAGCACTGGAATAGGCTGCCCAGAGAGGTTATGGAGTCTCCTTCTCTGGAGACATTCAAAACCCACCTGGACGTGATCCTGTGCCACCTGCTCTGGGTGAACCTGCTTTAGCAGGGGGTTGGACTGGATGATCTCCAGAAGTCCCTTCCAGCCCCTGCCATTCTGTGATTTGGTTCCCCATGGGAGCTATAGATGTGATGCAGAGACAGGCAACCAGCTCTTCCCAGAAGATTTGTATAGCTGTATCTATTTTAAAGTTTATCATTTCACGACAGAAGAGGTGCATTAGCAGTTCAGGAAACCAAGGCGGGTGTGAAGTGGGGAGAGAAGAATGAGCAACCTCAACCCCACTTCAGGAAACATGTTTAAGTGCACATGAAATGAGCTGGAACGATGGCTCTGAAGAGTATTCAACCAGTTCACAGTACGGGCTACCACACAACTTTCTTTTTTCATCTTACTACTGCTACCATCTCTGGAAGAGGCAACCCTAGAGACAGCAGAAGTGTTTACAGACTATGATTCATTCAATACTTGTTGCTATTAAGCTCTTAACAGAGATACCACTTATAGTTGGGAATACAACAATTCACTTTGCATAAAATGCTTAATCATTTATAAGAAGGACATGGGAAGCAGGAAGAAACTCTGTCATGATAAATGTAAGTTGGATTAAGTCCATCTGACATTCAAAGAGAACTGTGCACAAATAGACTCAATTTTCTCTCTCCAGGAAAACTTTGGTGGAGATTGGTGTTATAAAAGGAAGATCAGAATTTAATCACCACATCTGTCTGAGAAGCTTCCTTTTGCCCATCCCCAATCCATGTAGCTTGGAGACAGAAGGGAAAAAAAAAAAAAAAGAAAGGAAAAAAGAGGCCACATTGGCTATTTTTATGTGAATTCATGAAATCAAAACGAAGCTATGGAGAGACTGTTGTCAGAGCAAGATCATTCAGGCTGGAGACTCATGGCAAAAGAGAAAAAACATTTCTTTAGTACTCAGTGGTATTTCTAGAGAAACCTTCCCACCAACGGCATGCTGTTTCGTGTCATGGAGCATTTGTATCCTTGCAGTCTGCTGACTGCTCAGGCAAAGAGATGTCCATCATCTAAACAAAGCTCAAGAATCAGAAGTACAAAGCATGTAAGAGAAAACCTGCCTCCCCAGAAGCTCAAGGTACTGCAGGGTCTGTGTTCATGGACATGTTTTAGAGGTTTCATGAAGCAACTGAGCAAAAGAGCTGGCTTACAGAGCACCCACTGAAACACCCTGTAACTGGTACTCCCCATCTCCACCTCCCCATATTCCACAACACAAATATGACGTAAAAGAGGTTCTCAGGCTGTAGCTACTAGGCTAAGAAGAAAAGAAACTGTTGCCCCAGGACTTTATCTCTCGGTGCTTCTTTAATTGAGACAGGCATTAAAAAAAAAAGGGTGCTAGAAAGCTACAAGAAACTAGGAGGGTATATAGAATATTCCAGAACAGAAGATTCTAAACCAAATCAAATCACTTAGATAAGAACTTAGAAAAAAAAAGTTGTTTAACAGGCAGCAACAATTCCTGTTTCCTTGGGTCACTGCTCTCAAATAATGACTTTGGGACAATTCATTCCTACTTTGTCGACAAAGCTGCCTTAACAGCTTTTGAACACTGGGCAGTAGGAGCAGGCCAGCACAAGGCACCAGGCACTCAGTCGAAGGTAGCTTTTAACCTCTTCAGAGGCCATTTAATTCTGAACAAAAACAACCAGGCTTATCCATATGCCTTCACTCCACCAAATGCAGACAAGTACCTCTAACACAGGGTGCACCTCCCTGGCTTTGCTCCTTCCTACAGACACTCGCAGGAAGATCTTTAAAAGCAAAGCTGTTACTTTCGTATAATGGATAAATCTAAAAACATCAATTTAGTTTTCAATGTGACTGTTCAAGCTGAGGGAAATGTAGAAGTAGAACAAACAGCACAGTTGAGTCAGGTTTGCACACACAGTGCTTTTCTGATTAACAAAACACCATCTACTTAAAAAATAAAAATAAAATCCCGGGCACCTGTTCAAAATTGTTGGGGGGGACTTTTATTGTTCCCAGTTGTTAAAACTATACCTAGAACTACTGTGACCAGGACCAGAGAGAAAAAGATTAACCTCTTTACCTGTTAAACTGATTTTATTCAACAGTGTAACATCAGGCTGACTCCTAGGGTATGCAGGGATGGCCTGAAGGATCAGTTACCCCGCAACACACGCCTGACGACTGAATATTTTAAGTAATCGAAACAGTAAGAAGGTGGCCCTGGAGAACAGCTACTATCTGGGACAACGATGATAAAGGAACAAGTGGGACAAGACTCCCCTCTGCCTAGTGACCCAGAGAGGGGCTGGACATCATCAGACTCCCCTGGGAGAGAGAAGTGGAATGAGCAGATGGCTGAGCAGGTGACACAGAGACTGCTCAGCAATTTTGTGGGCTGGATTATGTAGCCCAGATGTTTGAAAGCTGCAACAATAAAAAAAGACAGACCTGGTCTAACCAGCAGTTTGGATCAAGTCCCTAAACTAGGAAAGCATGGGCTTGAGAGAAGACACAACCCCTGAGTAAGAGGGCTGGAGGCCTCTAATGACAGAACTACCTAAAGCACCATGTACCCTCCAAAGTAATGCCAGAACACAAGAGGGTCTCCTTCTCTCTGGGACACTAGAAAGAGCATTAAAATCAAATTACAAGGCGTAGAGAGTAGAAGTTCTGCTAGAATTAATTCTCATGAGTCATTTTGGTTTGTTTTTAACTGGGAAACATCAAGAACAGTCTGTCTTTTTAAGTTAAACCTCTCTTACTTTAAAAAAGCAGTGACTTCCAACCCCTTAGGCACTTTCAACATGTTATGGTCCTTGCTGTACCCATTCTGGACATAAATCCGGGATTTCCTTCCACAGATCTATCAGAAAAAAGTACTTCTACACACCAGTAAATTCACTCTAAAACAGTCCAAAGGAAGTAGAGGTGCCTTAATCTAACACCTTGCTCTATACATGTAGAGGAAGCACTCTTTTTTTATTACTTTTATGGAGAAATATTAGTTCAAGATTTCATGCCAAAATCCTTTCCTTAGATCATGCTGCTTTTCTTGCCACCCAAAGGCAAGCACGTGCTCTGACACCTCTGCAACACTTAGCTCCTGCACAATTCAATACAGATAAAAAGTAATCACTCTTCTTCTGACAAATCGGTGAAATCCATCACCGTGTTTTATAGAGTGGGAAAACAATGGTAAGAGGTCAGCAGCAGGGGAAGAAAATAGGAACTGCTGACTCTCAGCACTTCGTTTCATGATTGCTAATTCTTTGTTTAAATGAAATTTCTGTGTTTCCTGTCTGACGGCAGATGAGAACATAATGTGCATAGAGCAGCTGGGGACAGGTTCTGGGACAGCCACACTGCGACCCCACGGATGGGATGCAGCAATAGGAGCCAACAGACATGAATTCTGTTCCGCTCCCAGCACTGACTCACTGTGTAATTTTTGTTCCAGTCAACTAAATCTTTCTCCTTCAGCTTCTTCATTTGGTAGAGAGGCACCTGGTGACATTTGCCCACTTTTCATCAAGCACTTTGAAATCTACAACTGAAAAACTCTGCAGAAACACAAAGGAGTTCTGATCAAAATTCCAACTCCTTTGAAGGTCTGTACAAGGAAAGCTCCAGGTAGATGTGCTTATGAGAACAAACTGGATGTGCACTGCAAGAGCTGAGCCTGGGCTTAGCAAGAGGCTTGTGCGTAGAGTGCATGTTTATGAACAGCTTGATCAGGAATGGCTTTGTGAATTGGGACACAAACTTGGAAGCATGTGGAAAGTAAAATAAGTGATCCTGTCAATCTCAGTTTCACACGGAAAGCAAACACTGAACAAATACCAAAGTTTGGCCCTGAATGTGAGTTCAAGATGCAAGTAAAGATTCAAGGCAGGACTAATAAGCCGATACTTGTAAATACCAAGCAGTTATTAACACACTTTATAAGATTAACACCTGCGTAACAGCAGATAATATACAAACATCATTAGGTAATCAGCTAGTCCTCATTTACACACAATAGGGTATTAACACACATACTGCAGAAGTTGAGCTTTAATGGACAAACTCTCAAGGCTTCAAAGTTACATTGCAAACTGCTTAATCCCGAACTTCTTTGAGCAAGCTCTGATATGCCAATATTCAGATAAGGAGGTAGGGCTAATGTGGTTTTAAACTAATTTATCTGTGCTGCAAGCAGGTGAAGACTGCAGTTTTCAAATTCTGTATGACTGAGTTTTCACTCACAACATCACACCAGTTTTCAAAGCATCATCCTCCAAATATTTTTTTTCGACCTGCTGACTCTCCACACTTCTAAGCCCAGGAGTGAAAAGCAGAAATAGGTTTCCTTGCCAGCCAGCTCCTCCCTCTTAATTCTAGTTCCAAGAACATAATGAAACTAAGAGAGGAAGTTTCTGAAACAAGGAGGAGTACTGAGAACAAGAAAACAAGGTTAGCCAGGAGAACTGTCATTAATTATATAACCCAGCCCTTGGGTAACTGGGCATTTAGGGAAAGGGGCTGAGAGAATGTTAGATGCATCAGTCTCTGCAGCATTATGTCATCTAGTCTGCTAGTTATTTAGCAGGTACAGGATTTGTATAAGAAAAAAAAAAGAAACCCAATTTATTTCTAGGACAAAAGACCATGAATCCCCACAACACTTGCATAAAGAGGGCACAAAAAATGAATACATTCTGCTCCCGTTTAAGTTGATTTCTTTCCAAGGAGCTTGTTCTTCTGTTTTCTCTCCTCTGCCAGCACTCCCGAGTCCATTGTGCTGCCTTGCATAACACCTTTTTGTCAACCATGTTCTAAATTTTGTGCTCTTATTCTTTCAGTGCGTAAGAAGCTTGTTCTCTATCTCCCAGAAATACACAGCAATTGCTATTGCTGAAATACACCAAAAGTGCAAACTATTTTAGGTGGCACTGAAGAATGGAAGAGAGGAAGTGGTACATCACCATTTTTTTTCCAAAATAAAAATGTTAGGCTCAAACATATTTCAAAGATAATTAGGAGGAAGAAAGTACTTATAATCTCAAATACTCGATGGTGGAGTCTTGCCAGCAAGCATTTTATCTCCTTTTAGGCAGTGAAGCAGGTGTCAAAATGAAGGATGGAAGAGAAATGTATTTTTAATAAAGTGAGCAAACTATACTCTGCTTCATCAAAACAGGAGAAAAGTGTCATGAAGGAAAAATGTTCAAGTAAGGTGACTGGTATTTAAAGGGATCCAGCTCTTCACTGGACTGTAAGCAGGAGCAATTGTACTTCTGAGTGGTAGTACCGTATTCTGAAGATCAGAAAGAGAGAAGAGAGGCAGAGAGAACAGGGAACAGGATTACACATATATGGCTGCTTCCCAAACTAAGTAAATTGTTCAAATACTTGAATGTCATAAGTAGACTGTAGCCCTTCTTGTCACAGAGCCTTCAATCCCCTTAGCTCAGAGATTCTTGCAGCTCCCTAGCACATCCCAGCATCTCCCACCATTGCATCTCACAAACACTTCCTCCAGCACCATTCCTCACCCATTCCCTCCTTTCTGAGCCCCCCAGCCCTAACATCTCTTCCTTTCCCAATTTGAGACCTGCCAGCTCAGAGTTCCTCTACCTTCTGCTGTGTTGCTCCAGCTTCATCTTGCATCCCACAGCTGCTGGTTCCCAGTATTGCCAGTGCTGCTGGCCTCAGGAGCCAACTGCTCAGCCCTCCCCACAGACACAAAATCCTGATGTCTAGCAGACACTTAGCAAAATTCAAGCTTGGACTGTGATTTCCAAGCAATCACCTACACACAACTCATCAAAACCAGGACACAGCTATGGAAAAAAAGTTGTAACAGTCTTTTTCATAGCTTCTAGGAATCACAGAACATTAAGACTCTGTTGCTGCCTTGCACTGCTGACCACAGTGAAACAAGATCTGGCAAATTTCTATACAATTTCTCTCTATGTACTTCTGCAATTCAGTCCTATTTTTAGTTGCATATAACTGTATTATCTACAAACAAGTACAGCCCGAATGTATCATCTGGCTTCAAGTGAAGTTCCCGGTTTTGACTCCGTTTCCAAAAAACAGACTTATTGATGCTACTCCACTACAAAAACATGACTGATACAGACCCAAGAGAGAGCTGCAACCTGTAGTTGGGGACCAAGTTTACCAGTGCTTGTTAGTTCAGACATAATTTGTTATAATGCAGCAGTCAGATTCAGATTTCAGCTCAGTAGGGTCACATTTGATTTAGGGTGACATGGAGCGCGAGTGAGGCTCTGAGACTTCACCTTTACCAGAAAACACAAAGTAGTATTTACATCTCTGGCTGTACTGGTGTTTTAGCAGGCTCTCCAACCTTGTTTATTCACAGCACACAGTGGTCTACAGAAATGGGCACCAATTAGGGAGGCAAATGATCTGCCTTAGGATATGACCGTTAAATAAACACTAAGCAACCATGACTCCCTGAAATCCTGTTAGCAGTAATACCTGCCTGTCTATATAGAACATAGCATTTTGAAGGCTCTTCTATGAAATGCCAACCTTTCTTGTTTCTCTGGATTAAACGAGATACATCTCATTTGGAAACATCCTTAAAAGACAAACAAAAAAAAAGCAAACATCCAAACACAATTCAAATGCAGCCAATTGCACCGTACATCTATCTACCTGCAGTCCCTGCTTGTGTGTGTGTCTCCCACGATCACTACTAAGATACTCCAACATTTCAGTATAAGGAAGATTTTGTAGATTGTGGCAAAATTGTGGTTAATAATTTTTTGGCAGAACAAGTTTTCCATTTTTGGGGCAGCTGGCTCTGTACAGGAATACCTAGACAACACTTCAGGGCTTGTGCTTGGATAGAAAGCAAAAAAACCAGATGATTCTAGTATTTCTTCTTTTATTGCAAGACCACGCTTTTCTCACCACCTCCACCATTTGACTAACGTGCCTTAAAAATACACATGCACACTTCAAAATACAAGCTCAACAACTTCCACAGCTTCTCACTCCACACTGGTGGTATTGCTTCAACTCTGTTTACAGTGTGATTCAGTCATTTTCACAGCAACCAACTATGACAGCATGAAGAAAGCATCTGTGTCATCAACGAGTAAACAAAAGAGGGCAGTTAAAAGTTCAGAAGGAACTATACAAAACCTTCCTCTAAAGCCAGATCTTTATACTTCCGTAATTACTCAGGAAAAGTTTTCTACTCCAACTATATATTAAGAGAAATAATGCATTAGGGAGACTTAGGAAGAAATTTTTACACACGTGCATAGTATGTATAATCAGTTATTTGTGGCATAAGCATCAACAGACTCTGTCTGTACACTTCTGCTTGCCCATCTGGCTGCTATGACTGCAGAATAATTTCTCAGGTGCCCTCAAAGGGGTATTGTTGAAACAAAGTTAGTCATAGTACTGCCTGGCACCAAAATCAACTTCAGTAATTACGTAAGGTGGCAGCAATACCACTTGGAAGGCTTGTTTACCAGTGACATTGCACAATGCAAAGTGGAACATGCTTGCCAGATGCGGCTGCAGTTCAAGATGAAAATACACTGCAGTTATCAGGCACTCCGGAGCAGTAAGATATCACTTCAGTAGCTGGAGAGAAAAAGTGCAGGTCCCTTCAAAGTGTAGAGAGGCAACTATCTAACCAACACAGAACACTGTTACAGAATGTAGACATTCACTGAGGAAGCCACGGCTACCAGCTCAGTCACATACAGGATTTAAAATTTTGAACAAAGTTGTACTAGTGGCAACGTCTACGGCTGCAGAAGTGAGCATGACCATGCACAACTTTAAATAGAGGGCACACACAAACCTTTCTGATACACCATCACTACCCACAGACCAGTAGGCACAACTCCTCTAATAAGGAGAGCTGCATCAGCCAGCCTCAGCTGTTTATCCTCTCTAGTCCTCCTCACACTGTTTCAGCCAAGAACACACCTACCTGCTGCTATCACCATGGTGTATGTTCTATAGGAGAGGCACCGTGAGCTCATTTGTTGAAGTTCAGCAAGTAATTTTGCCAAATGAACTAGTGTGAACTGTGTGAACACAGCTAGTTAAACAATGTGCAGGGAAAGAGCAAGGAGGTGGATGGGGTACAGAGCACCATGATCCAATGAGAAACACAGAGCTGGCTGAGACTTCACAAAGAGATTCCAAATCAAAACTCCTGAGCAAACATGTACATTTCCACTAATATTTGATATTTATTAAACAGCGCCAAAACACCACGTAGTCACCATTTCTGCTTAACAATTGGCAAATGCTCAAACACAGGTCGAACAAATCCCATACAACTTTAAGTGAGATTTGAGGGGCTATAAAGAAAGATTTTAAGTTGTGACCCTCACAAACCCGTTGAAAGAAAAATGGTAGGATTACAAAAGACAGCTTTGTTCCTTCTTTTCTTAAGCCTGAGGACTAAAATAAAGCTATTTTCCTTAGGCTCGCAAGTGAATGAGAAATTGTTGTCCAAAGAGTTGCTTAGTTTGGAAAAGATTTTTCTCCTTAGTCTCCAAATCGCCTGCAATCTACTGGTTTGCCCTCACTAATGTGGATTGGGAACCAGAGGCGGCCAGACCTCCCCGATGTTGCTGGAGCAGCCTGTATCACTGGTTTCACAACTGTGCCAGGTCAGTCTTGAGCATCAGTTTGCCTATTAGCCATCACAACTCTTGGGTCTGAATTAAACCCAAACATACTGCCTCTCTTAGAAGCAGTAAGGCTGGAAGCATGCCTGCTTCAGTTAAGACTGGACAATTTGATTTAAGAAAGACATAAGGGAACTGAAGCAAAGACCAGCCTGTGTCCCAAAACAACAGAAATGCTGTTTATATCTAAATCAGAACACCCATGTAAAAAGTATCAGCACAGATGTGCCAGAGAACAGCTGACTGCGGGGGCCCATTGTACTGTGCAGATGGAGTAAGAGTCTTTGCCGCAAAGAACTTCCACTCTAAATCAGCATTTAAATCTAAATCCCTTCTAAGCCTGGCTCCTTTCCCATGACCCCCAAAATCCAGGTATAACAGATTGTTACTTCATTCAGATTATCAAGCTGTAAAACAAAAAAATATCAATGAAAACCCAAAACCAAATAAAAAAACCCACCCTAATGAATAATCACAGGAAATAAATTCTGAATTCCTCAGTTAAATATAAAAATAAGGATTCGCGGATGTTTGCCACTTTATGCCAATAAAGCAGCCAGGGCACAACTGAGAATTGCCCACAATTAGAACAAAAACTTGATTTTAGAGCAATCTATTTTAGTTTTTCTCAGTCTAGTCAGTTAAAGCTACCAAAATAGTTCAGAAGTTTCAGTATCTGCTACAAACCATCAGTAACTCCTTCATGCAAATAGGCAGATGCCAAGAAAAGCCAACAGATTCAAGAGAACTTGAAGCAACATCTCTTTCTACCATGTCCAGTGCACAGGAGTCACTTCATTTTTACTTCTGTAATTCTCAACACCAGAGCACTCTGAAGTCCAGCGCTGGCGTTCACTGCTGAAGCTAAGCCTCCCTGCTAACTGGATCAAACAACATGTGAGAAACCTTCTGGCCCACAATCACCATTCAAGATGACCCAGGCTTACAGTTTAATCTAATTATGATTTTCACCATCCACAGATGCTGCAAGTATGCAGGTGGCGCTGGGTCTTAAAGGCTCAAGGGGGAAATACCCTTTCAGCTCCAGCAATATACCTCAAAATCCCCAATTAAATTAGGTATGAAGCTGACACAAGTTCTAACAAACCTGGAGGAGAGGCAGCCATGCAAAATCTGTCTCTATCTTGCAGCCAGATAGGTTTTAAAAAATAAGAACGAACCAGGCCTTCCAGAAATACAAACTGATTTCGTAGTTCTGTAGGAGGGTTGGTGTCTTGTGACATGCATTGAACAGACCTGTACTGAAGGCTCCAATCTGGAAGCTGAAAACTTGGTTCCTTACCAATATCACAGCAGGACTGTAAAGATTAGTGCAGATGAAAAGCTTTGAAAAATGAAAAGCATTAAGCAAGTACTAAGTATTATTAAAACCCCAAGGGTACTTGGGACAGAATAATTTTTATTCATTTGAAATTCCTATGAGAATATTATTTTATTTATAAATTCAATGCATTTCATGTTAGCAAAGGGAACGATTGATAAGCCAAGAAAACAGAAGTCCTTCAGAAAAAAAATTACAGTACAAAAAAGTACAAGTAACAAAATAAGCTACTTCCATATCTGATACCAACAAATATGCCTCAGACTCTGACCCATGGAGACAACTTGCAATAAACATGTTCAAGCACTTTGGGTTCTTCAGTCTGGCCAAATACAAACCTGTAAGTCTAGGAGACAGGAAAGAGATTTAGTCACATGGGCAAAAATGCTTTCTATGACTTTTAATTGGTGAAGAATAAGGACATTTTTGGTCATGGGCTGTTTTCATCACTTGTAATTTGTGTCTCTACCTTCTCCAGATGACACTGTGGCAACCCAGAGCTATTTTGTGCAGAAACAGCTTAAGTCCTGAATTTCTAGCTGGTCTGCTATGTCCCCCTCTAGAACTGATGTTAGCTACCAATATTCTACCATTTTATCAAAAATAAAAGCTCTAAGTGAGGGAAGGATACAACAACAAAAAAAGGACTGGCCTTCCCAAATGCCCCAGCAAAGCAGTTAAGAACAGTGATTTCTTCAGGTGCATTAGCAACACAGACCTGTGAAATCTGTGGCCTCCAGAAGAGCATAATGCCTTTCCACTTGGAACCTCTGAATTTTGGACTCTAGAAGATATGTAGGGGAAATTTTAAAAGTTTCTTAACAACCCAACCCTCTTATCATACAGAGGCATAACACCCACTTTAACGTGTGTGCTAAAGACAGAGTGCCAAACTGCACCTGCCAAAGAGAACACCCCGTTGAAATCTCTGAAAGAAAAACCTTGTCTATTACATGATGAAAAACATCACCTCTTCATTCAGAAACTTACTACAGGTGCTAACCTTGTACTGTATATTCTATAGTTGTCAGGAAGTAACAGTACATTTTTTTAGTGTATGCATCATACTTTACCTACGACAGTAAAATTTTCCAACCTCAGCAGGTTTTTTTCCACTGACTGCACAATGAACAAAAACCACAACAGCTAAAAGATAGTCTCTAACCTTTGCAAAAATTTTGGTCCTGAACTCTATTCATGCTTCTAAAACAGGACAATAGCTTCTCTGTACCTTTGAATATGAAGTTCTCGTTATCAACAGCAGTCTTTTAGATTTCATCTTTGCAGAAACGCTGAATTTCAGCAAGCTTACATTATTTGAGAAGGTGCTTTGAAGTGTCTATTTCTAATCCTTCAACCTGAATGGCAAAAAAGTTATTTGCAATCGTGAACCTTTAAAATGCAGATCTGAACTGATGCCTCTGTGTTTTTGTCACTCATTAACACAAAGTCTGCAACTCGGCCTTTACTCAATGTCTTTGTTCCATTCCAAAGCAAAGCACTAGTGCTGTCTCTTAAGATGATTATTCTTGGTGAGACAGTGTTTCCACATGAGACCCAACAAAAATTCCATTTTCAAAGACATCTGAAGTAACATTTTCTTTATCTGCTATTACAATGTGACAGCCACAACCCAGGATCCCTTATTGTTCATGCATTGTACAAGTTGGAAAATAGATGGCAATGGGATTTGCAGCTGGCAGAATGTCTCCAAAGCTGAGAATAATTTTTCCTACCAAATTTTACACAAAAAGAAGAAACAGGGCTCTGGGCCCTGGATCCCACATGATCCAGCAGATGCTGTTTCCAGCTTCAGCAAGTTTTCATTCAGAAGCAACTGAAGTGCCCCATGGATTACATACAAGATCCTGTTAGCCTGTATAAATGAGAGGCCTGATTTAGAATTACAGCAAAAGTACAATACACAACTTTTGTTTGGGTGAACTAAAAAACTGCAATGTCACCATTTCTCCATCACCTCAAAGGGGTGCAAATGTATTGTTCATGATGGTCCTTACATGGGAAGCATCAAGCAATAACTGTAATCTCTCAATTCCCAGACACATATGCATTTTTTATTGTAATGCTAACGCTCTGGTAAAACCTACAAGAGAAAACTCATCTGTGTGTTTTCCCCATGGCATCTATCAATTTGGGAAGTTACAAATCTTTGGTTCAGGAATGGCTCAAAAACAAAACGAATCCACAGTTGCTATTTCAGCTCCATTTGAGTCAACAGGGTCTTTTTCGCTTCTGCTTTGGTATCTGAAACTGACTGTTCAGCCCACGGGATGCAGGTGTCCCACAGCAAGACCAAAGCCCACAGCTGGCACCTGCCCAGTGCCCAGACCAAGCATGGAGGTGACAGCATTGTCTCCCAGCCGCCAGAGCCATGGCCCGTGGCTTCACTCCCAGGTAGCCTCGACGTGCAGAGGCCTGCCAAGGCTGCTCTGGGAGCAGGAGGGCCTGGGGAGGAGAAGGGGCCCAGGAGCTCACCCCGACACCTGCAGCTCCGCCCCTCCTGCCTGGGCCTTGGAACTGCACACACCTCCTGTGTGCTGTGCACAACAGCGTTATACAGCCCAACAGCCTGATACAGCCCAACAGCCTGATACAGCCCAGCTTCCCACGGGCCTCTCTTGCCTAGACCCACTTTTTCCTTCCTTCCATCCATCCATCCATCCATCCATCCATCCACTCACCCATCCATCCACCCACCAACCCATCCACCAACCCATCTCTCCCTCCCTCGGGATCCACCTCGCCCACACCCGCTCACAGGCCCGGCCCCCGCCTCACACCAGCGGGTGCCCCCGGCCGGGAGGCTCCACCGCCGCCCGCGCTGCCCGCAGGGCCGGGGGGCGGCAGGGCC